>JAWQEG010007262.1:0-64868 GCA_033782935.1 Petrolisthes cinctipes
GAAGGGTAAATATCAAGATATTCTTTAACTAGAAATGTATTCATTTCGTACTTGTATTCATTCGTACTTGAGTTACGGGATTGAATTCTTTTGACAATACTCCTTTTGACATCCTGGTGGGACTAGAAATTCGATAATATACAAGAATTAATCTTTAGGCCAACATGTATCAGACTATGTATACTGTTTAATACTACTTGTAGATATACAAATATTTATATGATATGAAGACGCCAATAGATGACATTTTTCAGCAAAGGAAGCAAGGGAGAGGGAAAGATGGATTGAGAAGAGTGACACACAGAAAAGTTTAGTGAAATTGCAGGCTTAGGAAAAATATAGCAAAAATAAAGACAGGAAAATAGAAAAAGATGTGACACGCTATACTCTAGCCAGGCGGCCACCCAAGCCTTCACAACCACTGACTGGCCATAACCAGCGGGCCAACACATTACCACGTACATGGTATGTCTCATAAACGCTCACCCTTCACAACACTGTTGTCCCAGGCCTCTTTCCAGGATACATTTTAGCCACTCACTGAAACTTAATGGACTTGAAGAAGTAAAACTTCTAACAAGCCCTCCATCCAAAGAGATTATCCAGACTATTCTCCCTACTGAAATATTCAAGGGTTCAATGCAAACCTACCCAGAGGTCAAGGAACTAGATACAGAATCCGAGGAAACCTCCTCTGAGATCTGTGTCTCAGAGTAAAAGTTGGAGGGTTCCCAAGCTGGGCAAACTCAATACACTCTGGCATCTAACCTCAGTAGATAACCAACACGTTGCCCTCACAAGTCCCTCCTCCTAAAGCCAGAGGTCAGATCAAAACAGACAAAGTAATAATACTATAATATAACTATGGACGTTATAAAATAATCCAAGATAATGTATTGCTTAAAACTTATTGTGCACCGAATATAATCGAAAGGACACTCTTATTACTTTATGGATAGTAAAGTTTAAAGGAATTAACTTTTTTTTAAGAGATTGATAAAATAGAATGACATTAGGCGCCGCAACAGCGATGTCATGTGGCACCTGAGGAGGCAAGTGATATCTTTAAGAGAGGTCATCTGTTATGGCTAACCGTATGCGACGAAGTACAAAGTGTCCATAAATCATCAAAACATAATTGTACTGTATGAGTATGTAAAATAGTTCAGAAGTTTTTATGGATACAGTGTTTATTCCCTTGTAAACGGATCCATACTTGCATACTGAGGTAGTAATCTCATTCCTGGCAAAGTTTGAAGGAAAATATATATATACACTTCACACCAACAATTGACCCCTTTAATGACCAAAGTGTATGTCTAACAAGAAAGTTTTTTTATATACAGTCGTGGATAATAATAATAATAATCTACATTGGGGTGATTCATGTAAACTTTTGACAGCTTCCCTCTGTTCATTAGCTAAGAAACTTTCCAATAATTAGGTTAAGTACCATCCACTAATTTACTACAAGCAGCTATGGTACTTACTATTCACACACACACCGACACACACACACACACACACACACACATAGAAATAAGTACCCTCTTCTACTTTATTACCTGCAACTTCTGACTCACTATTCAGAACAGTATTATCATAAGAGAATGTGAAAACGTTAGTCAGCAATTCTGTCTGAGTTATCCATATGTATATTGAAACGTTTTGTCTACCACTTTACATAGTTAAGGGCGTATTAGAGGCGTCTGGTTTCTTCCAAGTGTGCCACGAAGCAATAAATGTACAATCACGATCAAATAACCACCGACACTTTCCTTCCATCGTGCAGATAAATCAGTATCATATCAAAATATAATCATACAATACCTTTATGTCAACTCAACCCCCTCCATTATTATTATTATGAGGGTGCTGCAAAATCATACACGTGCTGTTCATTATTACCAAGATATTTACTACAATGAAAGGAAAGTGTTGGTGGTTATTTGATTGTGGCTGTACACTGGGGGTTCTATTATACGTGGCCTAGTTTGGAGGAATAAGGGATAAAAGAACACCCTGAAAATATCTTATCTTACTTAAACTTTTCATGTATTACCAATCCGATAAAACGTCAATAGCATACACAATTGTAATATTTCTCTTAGCAGTACAACATTAGACATCAAGAGTTTTTAAGCTTCCCTATTTATAAGTACACACACATGCCTATTATTATTAAGTCTTTGGTATCTGCACTCGAATATGAAAACTATAATTACACACACGCTCAAAGGCGCGTGCTTACTGTAAATTAAGTAACGGGCAGATCGGTTTCTCAGTTCTCTGCTCGCGCTCTCTCTGCTCTCTCTCGCTCTCTCTCTCTCTCTCTCTCTCTCTCTCTCTCTACTGTATATATCTATTTGCCGTTCTGTTTATCCATCTATGATTCGACCAACCTACAATATCCCCCACTTGATCTGCTAACTCATTCTTCCTCTACCTCTCTTCTCCTATTCTTCATAACCACCTATTTTTCTCTTCTGTCTGTCTGTCCGTCTGTCTGTGTGTCTGTCTCCCCGGTCTGTCTGTCTGTCCATTTATCTGCTTGTCTGGCTGTCTCTCTGTCTGTCTGTGTGTGTGTCTGCCAGTTTGTTTGTCTGTCAATTTATGTGTCTGCTCTGTTATCTTAGGTAGCCCTACACTTAAAATAAAAAAAAAAGAAAAAAAAACCTGAGGTGTCAGAAATAACTATCAATGATGTAAAGATAAAATTGCCACCCAGTGATCAGTGCATGCTTCTCTGGAATAATGAATGGTCTGTTCCTGTCGATGCCTTCATTCATTAATCCTTTTTGTGTACTTTTTGTAACTAAGGGCTACACACATCCATAACTTACTCTCGTTATCAGTGACTCCTGTAAAACGTCTGACGTATTTCCTGTTATTATTGATCATGGTGTAGGCAGGCTAACTTTGCTTAAACGCAGCTGGCTCGTATTGCAGCAGCCAGCAGAGTTTAGCCAGCAGAGTCGGGGTGCACTTTGCTTAATTTGCACAGTTCAATTTGCGTTGCAGAAATCTGTGGTGCAACTTTGCGGAAAACTGAGATGGGGAGGGAAGACCGTCAGAGGGAAGGCAATGAGGGGAGAGAAAAGAAGAGAATGAGAAGAGGAGAACAGAATGAGGGGGAGAGAAAAGAAGAGAATGAGGAGAGGAGAATAGAATGAGGAGGAGAATAGAATGAGGGGAGAGAAAAGAAGGCAATGAGGGGAGAGAGAAAAGAAGAGAATGAGGAGAGGAGAATAGAATGAGGAGAGGAGGAGATTAGAATGAGGAGAGGAGAATAAAAGAGAATGATGATAGGAGAATAGAATGATGAGAGAATAGAATGAGGAGCGGAAAAGAATAGATTGAGAAAAGGAGAATAGAATGAGGAGGAGAATAGAATGAAGAGAATAGAATGAGAGGAATAAGAGAATGAGGAGAATAGAATAGAATGAGAAGAAGAAAAGAGAATGAGGGGAGGAGAAATAGAATGAGGAAATGAGAGAAGACGACGAGAATAGAATGAGAGGAAGAGAAAAGAATGAGGGAAAGAGAATAGAATGAGAAGAGAAGAGAATGAGGAGAGAATGAGAGAAGGGAAGAGAATGAGGGGAGACAAGAGAATGAGTGGAAAGAAGAGAATGTGGAAATGAGAGGAGAATAGAATGAGGAGAGGAGAATGCAATGAGAGGAGGAGATTGAGAATGAGTAGAAGAGAATGAAGAGCGAGAATAGAATCAGAAGAATGTAAGAGAATGAGTATACGAGAGAATGTGGTAAAAAGAGAATGAGAGAAAAGAATGAGAGGAGGAAAAGAAAATGAGGAGAGGGAAGAGAATGAGAGAAGAGAGGATAATGAAGAGACGAGAATACAATGAGGAGAGGGGGAATGGAATGAGAAGAGGAGAATGGGAAGGGAAAGAGGAGAGGATGAGAATGTGGTAAAAAGAGAATGAGAAAAGAGAAAATAATGAGAAAAAGAGAAAATAATGAGAAAAAGAGAAGAGTAAAGAGCAGAGAAGATATAGAGAAAACAAGAGGATGAAAAAAAATAGGATAATAATGAAAAATAGAATAGAATAGAAAAGAAGCATTTAATTAAAGAAGAATATATAAGAGACATTAAATGCAATGAGAACAGAAGACAACATAAGAATGATTGATTGATTCATATTACCTGCCGCAACAGCGAGGTCATATGGCGCCCGAGGAGGAAGGTGATTGAGAAGCATATGAAAATAAAGAAAAAAGGGACAGTTTGGAGAAGTGAAAGCCCCCTTTTACTGTAGTCGCCTTTTACTACAAACAGGGAATACTGGGGGAAGTAGGAGGGAGGAAGGAAGGAAGGGAGGAGAGGGAGAAGGAAATAAAGAAAGGAGGAAAGGAGGGAAGGGAGGAAGAAAAAGAAAGGAAAGAAGGAGGAAAGGGAGGGAAGGGAGGAAAGGAAGGAAGAGAGGAAGGAAAGGAAGAATGAGAGGAAGGAAAGGAAAGAAGGAGGGAAAGGAGGAAATGGAGGAAGGAAAGGAAGGGAATGGAGGAAAGGAGGGAAGGGAGGAAGGAAAGGAAGGAAGGAGGAGAGTGATGAAGAGAACTGAGGAAAGGAGGGAAAGAGGGGAAGGGGATGGTAGGAGGAAAGGAAGGAAGGGAGGAAAGGAGACAGCTAGAGAAGTGAAAGCCCCTTTTAGTCGGCCATTTACGATAAGCAGGGATACAGGGAAGGTATTCATTTATTCACGGAGGTCCAAAGCAACTAACATTTATTATAAACTCCCTCTCACCTCCTACTCTATATTCGTATATTCCCATTTATTTCCCTTTATATCTCTTTTACATAAATTGGTTTACATGCATTTAACTTTATTTAATACAAGCAGCTACTCATGACACACACACACACACACACACACACACACACACACACACACACACACACACACACACACACAGAGTTTAAGTACTATCTTTTTATTTACTACAAGCAGCTACTGACCTCACAATTTAAAACTATAGCATCATATGAAAAACGTGAAAACATTAGTCAGCAATTGGTTTGAGTTTATCCACATGTGTATTGAAACCTCTGTTCAGGACTGTACAATAGAGCTCCCTTGAATCCCCAAATTACGCAAAGAAAACAGGAACAGATGAACAAAAATAATGGTGCTTTAATAATGGAATAGTTTAAAGGAATCAGTTAATCCAGATTCATAAACACTGCACGATCCCCGTAATACATACATTCATACATACATACATATACATACATACATATATACAATCATATACATACATACATATACATACATACATACATTCATACATATATACATACATGCATACATACATACATACATACATACATACATACATTCACATACATACATACATAATACATACTATACATACATACATAACATACATACAGACAGACAGACATACAGACAGGCAACTTTGTAGACCCCAAAATCAATAGTCTCTCCCCCATCTCGGTAATTAGAGAATAACCTTGATACCTCAAAGAATACACGTAATTCTCAACTTTCTTTTCCGGATATTAGATCACGTTCTCATTATTAAGGGACCCTGTGATGTAGTAAAAATAATGCGAGGTAAATGAGTCCTTCAAATATGTCCACAAAACACCGCCTACAAGGAGAAGGAGCGTGTTTCGTGGCTTAGTCAAGAGGAATCAGAAGCCTCCAATTCTCATACACGATCACAGGGTCCTTAAGGGGATAGAATTCTTTTGGTAGAGTCAACCTCAGGAATTCGTATACACCACTTATAACATCAAGGGTTCGTAACAACTAGACAATTTAGTGCATTAATTTGCTAACTCCAAACCTTTCTAGTAATGTTATCTGGCTGATATTTGAACCAGTCAGCAGAACAATGTCTACAGTATGTGCAGAATAAAGACCCCCTTTAACCAATACACTTGTGACGAATTCCTGAGGCCGACTGTACATTGAAGTGCCACGAGTCCTCCAAAGTATGCCAAGAAACAGAACCAGACTAACACAAATATAGGTGATTTGTTGCTGGGAATAGTTTAGAGGAATCATTTACTCCAGTTTTATAGACAGTGTACTACTTAATATATATTGAATGATATTTAAAGGAATAGTATGGTTTTTGGTACATTGGGGTGACTTGATTCCTCCAACGTATGCCAGTAAACAGGACCCAATGAAAAAAAATGGAGGGTGGTCTGTTGCCTTGATTTTTGTGGAGGAATCGGTTTGCTCCAGCTTTACCAGCACTGTATATCCCTCTTAATTAAGTTGAGGTTTTACAAAGTTATAATTTTTAACACCTTAAATAGAAATATAGAAACAATTTGAAGGTAACAAAAATATTCTAAGTTTCGAAATTAAAAGTTAAACGCCAATATTAGTATAAGATTGTTATAAAAAAGCACTACTAAATATTAACTTCAACTCAAATATTCAATCGTTCATTTCACAAGAACCCAATAGTTGTCGTAAGTATAATATAGGGTTAGGATGTGTTTACTTTACACTGTATCATCTGGAGTGGCAAAGGAAGTGGAAATCTGTGTAAACAAACTCAGCCCATCGTCCCTCTTCTCTGCCAGCCAACCAATCCCATTCAGACCTCCTTCCTTCCTCTCTTACCGGGGATGTTCAGTTTTGGTTAATTTGGAGCAACTGATTCCATTAAACTATACCAAGCAACAGGCCACCCCCTTATTTTGGCTAATCTGGTCCTGTTTTCCTGGCATAATTTGGAGGAATCAAGTCGATCTGATGTACCAAAAGTTAAATATCCCCTTAAGGCGAGATTCTCTTGTTGGTGGACTGGAAGATCTATGATTCCTCCAAACTATGCCACGAAACAGATCCCCTATTAGTACCACTGGCATATTTTTGTGAGGAAACGGAGCCCTTCAAATTCACCAATAAGAAAATATCCCCTTAAGTCATCACCGGCTGCTCATCTATTAAACCAACGAACAAACAGTCTCATTTTTGCCTCTCCTATTTCTATAACCAACAGAGCCATTTTTTAAGTCGGAACGAGTGAGAATGACCCCGAAAAGAAATCTTATGGTAAAAGTTCCCAGATAAAGTAAGTGTTGAGCTGTTTCCGAGGGGTTTTCCGGACGTTTCTGGTTAAGGAGAAAAATCTAGATACGCTTGGTTGGGGTGATGTGTTTTTTTGGGGGGGGCCTGCCTGTTTTTCTTTTTAGGTATTTTGTGCCCCAAGTAATCACGGATGTAAAATTCTAAGAGTGGAGGAATGGGGATAGGTGGGAGTCTTGGGGAGAGGCAGAGGGATGATGATGAAGATGAGGAGAGGGGGGGAGGGAGGGAAGGGAAGAGAAAGAAAAAAATAGCTGAAGGAATGAGTTTGAAAAATTGTGGTGATGGAGAAAGGGAGAGGAAGGCCAATGAAGGGAATACTGCAGTTGGAAAGGGATACAATATGATACAAGGGGAAGGAAAAGCTGAAGTGATAGGAGCCAGAGAATGGGAGAGAAAGTAAGGAGTGGGAATGAGGAAGAGGAGAGAGGCGAGGTAAGGGAAAATGAATGCGTTCGTGAAAGTGGAGAAAGGAGAATCTGTAGAAGGAAAATTGAAAAGGATAAACACGAGGGAGAAGCATAAGGTTGAGGGGAATAAGTAGAGAGAGAAAGAAAGGAGTGGAGAGAGGAAAGAAAGGAGAGGAAAAGGAAGGAAAAGGAGAAAGAGAGAGAGAACAGGAGAGAAAATGAGAGAAGGAAAAGACGGAGAAAGAGAGAAGGAAAGGTTGAAAGAGAGAGAAGGAAAGGAGAGAAAAGGGAAGGAAAGGACGGAAAAAAGAGTAGGAAAAAGGGAGAAAAAGAGAAGGAAAGGACCGGGAAAAAGAGAAAGGATAAATGAGAGAAGGAAAAGAAGGAAGAGAGAGAGGAAGGAAAGAAAGAAAAACTAAGAAGGGAAAAAGGAAGGTTGAAGAAAGAAAAAAAGTGGATGAAAAGCAGAATGAAGAAAAAGCAGATTTTAAGATATGATTGAAAGGGAAGAGTGGAAGATAATATGAAGGTAAAAGAGTTTATTAATAAGGCAAGGAACTGTAAAGGTGAAAAATGTGGAGAGAGAGAGGAGAGAGAGAGGAGAGAGAGAGAGAGAGGAGAGAGAGAGAGAGAGAGAGAGAGAGAGAGAGAGAGAGAGAGAGAGAGAGAGGAGGAGAGGAGAGAGAGAGAGAGAGAGAGAGAGAGAAGAGAGAGAGAGAGAGAGAGAGAGAGAGAGAGAGAGAGAGAGAGAGAGAGAGAGAGAGAGAGAAGAGAGAGAGAGAGAAGAAAGATTAAAACTTACTAGAACAACTTTTTCTTTTTACTTGACAAAAATGAAAGAAAAGGGATCACCATTTTTGTAAAAACGAGTAGCATTGTTTCATACTGTTTCGTTTTCCTACATTCTTCCTCTCATTTTTGTATATACAGTATATATATATTTTTTTTTTATCTTGATACACACTCGCCTTTTTACAATTTTCGCCAGTTATCGTTTTTTTTTTTTTTTTTTTTTTTAGGTTTGTTTGTGTTTCGAGTATGAAAAGTCTCTCTAGTGCATGGAACCCTATTCAAATGGAAGTTAAGGGTCCCTGTTATCGTGTATGAGAATTGAAAGCTTCTGATTGATTCCTCCTGACTACCGGTATGCCACGAAACAAGCTCCTTCCATGTAGGTAGGTGTGTGTGTGTGTGTGTGTGTGTGTGTGCGTGTTTCGTGGCAATATTTGAAGAGTCTCATTTACCTCCAATTTTCTGACTATATCACAGAGTCCCTTCTAACATCCCCTTCCCCTGACCCAGTATCCCTCATCCTAACCCTATAACTCCTCCCCCTGACCCAATATACTCCTGACCAGCTTCCAATACCCATCTCCCTGACCCAATATACCCCTGACCAGCTTCTAATACCCCTCTCCCTGACACAGCTACCAACCCCCCCTCTCCCTGACCCAGTATACCCCCTGACCAGCTTCCAATACCCCTCTCCCTGACCCAGTATACCCCTGACCCAGCTTCCAAACCCCCTTCCCATGACCTTTCCAACATCCCCCACCCCCTGACCCTGTACCCCTCACCCTAACCTAGTATCGGTACCCTTTTCTAGCTTCAGTAACTTTCCCTTGACCCAGCAACTTTCCCTCTGACCCAGTAACCTTCCCTTGACCCAGCACCTTTTCCTTGACCTAGCACCTTTTCCTTGACCTAGCAGACACCTTTTCCCTTGACCCAGCACCTTTTCCTTGCCCTTGACCAGCACCTTTTCCTTGACCCAGCACCTTTTCCTTGACCCAGCACCTTTTCCTTGACCCAGCACCCTTTCCCCCTGACCTAGCACCCTTTTCCTTGACCCAGCACATCTCTTCCTGACCCTATAGTTTCCCTCCTTTCAACTCTACTCTCCCTACCTTCTCTCTATTAAGTTTTCTTGTTTCATTTGCATCTTCACTTCTTCTTTTCTTTTCTTTACTCTATCTTAGGGTTTATCTCTTGGTTTGTCTCTTGGTTTCCCTCACTCGTTCTTCCTCTATTGCTCTCTCTTCCTCCACTTCATCTCTCTCTCCTCTCCTCTCCCTCCGTCCCCACAACAAATCAAGGCCCGTGTTAATATTATCATAGTAAAGTTCACTCCCAGGCATAAAGTTTGTTAGTAAGCGTTCGTTCATTCATGGCAAGGAAGGACTAGAACCAACACTGCTTTGAAACCATAACATAGACTTGTATTGCAGAGGAGGAAAATGGTCCACTGATTCGAAATGATAAGCCTGAAACTCTTTGGCGAAATCAGTGCAAATTCTGAGAAGTTTAATAAACCTGTGATGTAGTCAGACAATTGGAGATAAAAGAGTCCTTCAAATATTGCCACGAAACAACACCTATATGGAAGGAGCTTGTTTCGTGGCATAGTCAGGAGGAATCAGAAGCCTCCAATTTCCATACACAGTCACAGGGTCCTTAAGGGGAGTGTTTACTTTTGGTACATTGAAGTGCTTTGATCCCTCCAAATTATGCCAGGAAACAGACTCAGATGAAGAAAATAATGGTATCCTGTTGCCTGGAATAGTTTGGAGGAATCATTTGCTTCAGAATTACCACCCAAAACAATGTGCTATATATATACCCCCTTAATAAATAAATACCTGTCCCGGCAAATCTCCAGTCTTTCATCTCCCTCATTTTTTATTTTTACTTCATCTTCCTCGTTTTTCATTTTTACTTCATCTTACCTTTCCCCTCTTTCTCTCTGCACCTTTCCTCCCTTCATGCCTTCACACCTCCCTCGTCTGTGTGCCTGGGCTGTGGGTCTTCCTTCTGTCCCTGAACCCATTCTCACCTGCCAGCAGAAAATGAACTGTGATAGAAAAGAGAAAACATTGTTGAAGAAAATACACACATATATATTATTATTTGACAAGAGAGAATGGTGTTGAAATATAATATAGATATTCTCAACACACACATATATTATTATTGTTAGACAAGGTAAAAGGAGTGTTGAAGAAAATTAAACGTATCGTCAACACACATATATTATTATTATTATAGACAAGAGAGAACGGTGTTGAAAAAAAATATAGATATTCTCAACACACACATATATTATTATTATTAATAGACAAGATAGAACAATGTTGAAAAAAATAGATATCTTTAACACATAATTATATATATACACAAACTCGTATCTATATTTTTCTATCTATATCCATGTCACTCTTTCTGTTTCTTTTTCTAGAGTATGTATACTTATAATTATAATCCTGTTTATAAATGTTTATATATTTACATACTTGTACAATATACACACATACACTTCTTGTACTTATGAATGACAGGCTTATATATACACTCGGCTATCCAGAAAATGGTTACTTAAGGGGGTAGTACACTGTTGGTAAATCTGGAGCAAACGATTCCTCCAAACTACTCCAAGCAACAGGCCACCATTGTTTTTGCTAATCTGGTTTTGTTTCCTGGCATACTTTGGAGGAATTAAGGTACCAAAAGTGTATTACCACCTTAAGGCCCCCCGTGACGTAATCAGAAAATTGGAGGTTAGAGAGTCCTTCAGATATTGCCACGAAACACCACCTATAGGGAAGGAGCTTGTTTCGTAGCATAGTCAGGAGGAATAAGAATATTACTGAATTTTAGTAGTACTAGAGGATTGATTAATTGGTTGATACTAGGTGCCGCAACAGCGAGGTCATATGGCGCCCGAGGTAAAGGTGATTGAGAGGTGGGACAGTAAGATAAAAAAAGTAGCAGATGATAAAAACGGGAAAGTTGAATAAGAAAAAGACCCTTTCAGTCGCCTTTTACGACAAGCAGCATGGATAATAGGGAGGTATTTATAGAAGCAAGGGTATAAAACACTTTCGGTACAATGAAGCAGAAGAACAAAAATAATGGTGGCCTGTTGCCTAGAACAGTTTGGAGGAATAATTTGCTCCTGATTTACCAACAGTGTACTATTCCCTTAAGTTCGGGTATCAGGAGTGACTGGAGATATTTACTTAGCCTACTCTCTGCCATAAACATTCATATTTGTTGTTTCTTTGGCTCAGTGGGGAAAATGCCTGAACTTTTAAAATCCATGCAATTCGTCATAGTGTATTCTTGTACAGAGTATAGCATATTAAGGAACCCTGTGATGTAGTCAGAAAATTGGAGATAAATGAATCCTTCAAATAGTGCCACGAAATACCACCTATATGGAAGGAACTTGTTTCGTGGTATGGTCAAGCGAAATCAGAAGCCTCCAACTTATATACACGAATACAGGGTCCTGAAATGATGTACTATTGGCCACAAGAATTCGTACACACACTGTTGTTTTCGAAGGTTTACAACATATAGAAAATGTAAGATTATGTAACTGCAATACAATATTATTATTAGGTTTATTGTTTTGCAGTCACAAGGTCACTTAGTACACCATTCATTGTAGTACTTCCAGAATAATGAATGACCTTTCTTTCCATATAGCCTGTGTAAGAATTATTGTGGCCAACTGTACTTTGTTTTAGGTACCTACTGTATTTACTTTGCCAAGAAAAAAGTTTCCTCAGTACACGAGGACATAATTATATATATTCTTTATTATTACGTCTTACTATAATGAGTGTAATGTGTAAGTAATGAGATGATTACATAATGTGAAAATGACTACTATATTTTTATTTCGTTCCCATCATTATATTTATCGGGAAACTAAGATCGGAGAGAGGAGAAATTTTACTTAGGTTAAATAAGGCACTATAATGGTCATTATATTTAGTGTGAATTAAGCTAAAACATATTTAAGTATAAAAAATCTCGACAGCAAATAAAAAAATATGCATTGTTCACACACAGCAGCATAAAGGGAAACCTGGCACAGTTAAAGCGAACTGTTACCGAAAGCAAATGCATGTTGGAATCTCGAGGGCCATTCCAATATTCCCTCTCAATTCCATGTGTTTGGTAGACGAAATGGAGATGTGTGCTCAGAGTCAGGGAGTAGATTATTAACTGTATGAGTAACTTCGGTATATTGGGAGTAATAACTGGATGAGTAACTTTATTGTTTATATATATATATATATATATATATATATATATATATATATATATATATATATATATATATATATATATATATATATATATATATATATATATATATTACAAACACAGCGTATTAATGTACATTTTTCTAAATCCTTTCGATTCAAGTTGCCGGAAATACTATGGTATCATTAGTTTTCAAGAAAGAGAAATAGACACAATATCAAGAGTTAAGTTAAGTTAGGTTAGGTCAGGTCTGGGTAGATCAATGTTGAGTAAAATTAGCTGGGAAAGGCAATGAGATTGTTTTTTTTGTTTTTTTATATCCTATGGTTATTTTTATCGCTACAACCCAGGCGTAATTATGAGCTTTATTGGTGCTCAAACCCTAGAGTCTGGAAGGGGTCGAACCAGTATACAGTTCATAATAATGCGACCCGAACACTATAATTGATTGCTTGATTGATATTGAGCGCCTCGACAGTGAAGTCATATGGCGCCCGACGAAAAAGGTGATTGAGAGGTGGGACGGTAAGTAAAAAAGGTAACGGATGAAAAAAAAAGAAAAAAAGGGACAGTTGGAGTAGTGAAAGCCCCTTTTAGTCGCCTTTCCTCCATCCAGGGTCAACCTATTCGGGTAAAATTCTGTAAACAGGACCAACCTCGGATAAGTCACGTGCCCAAGAATTTTCGGATCATGGCCGGTATTTATTTAGGACCCTGTGATCGCGTATGAGAATTGGTGGCTTCTGATCTCTCCTGCCTTTGCCACGAAACAAGCTCCTTCCATATAATGTGGTGTTTCTTGGCAATATTTGAAGGACTCATTTACCTCCAAATTTCTGACTACATCAAAGGGTCCCTTAGTAAGCCTCTAAGAATTCCTGTTTGTTTGTATGTTTGCATCACTGACCTCGCCACCAAAGTTATGTTTCTGGCTCATTTGGAAGCAGCGGACCTTCGATTCCAGAGTTGGTGGAATTGTTGGACAAATTTCCCAGCCTTCTATGTCCTTGTTCACCTAGCAGTAAGTAGGTACCCGGCTGTAAGAGTGAGGATTGTAACCATGTAGGCTGGGGGATGATGTGTTGATGTAACTATACTGACTTCTTAATGACCAACACCATGAGTCGATAGTCATCAAGCCCAAAATCATCATCTTTTTGCAGT
Organism: Petrolisthes cinctipes; assembly: GCA_033782935.1. Classification (NCBI taxonomy): domain Eukaryota; kingdom Metazoa; phylum Arthropoda; class Malacostraca; order Decapoda; family Porcellanidae; genus Petrolisthes; species Petrolisthes cinctipes. The sequence goes on from JAWQEG010007262.1 coordinate 13,727, forward strand.
GGACCATTTTCCTCCTCTTGAAGTTACTAAGAGATTATTTTATGGTTTTAAAGTAATGCCAGATTTTATTCCTTGTACAAATAAACGCTTACCAATAAATATTTTTCTTAAGAGGGAACTTTAATATGATACATACGGGTCCTGGTTTGTAACTTGGCTCGAGTCAATCTAACAGAATAATTCATAGATTTCTGGTTGGACACCCGGTCTCGGTCCCTCCATGTACAGTCGTGGACAATAATAATCTTCCACATTGGGGTGACTCATGTAAACGTTTGACAGCTTCCCTCTGTTCGTTAGTTAAGAAACTTTCCAATCAGCCTCTTCTAATTTACTACAAGCAGCGTCTGACTCACTTTCCAAAACAATAACATCATAATTATCAATTATTAGAACGTGAAAACATTAGTCAGCAATTTGTTTGAGTTATCCACATGTGTATTGAAACTTATGTCCACGACTGTACTGTACATATATTCCATGATTCTGCTTGGATATTTAGTACCAAAGGAATCAAAACGTTTCCTCATTGAACTGCCACGTATCCAGGCATTAAAGCTATGCAGTGAGACGAGGAGTAATGAGCATGGCATGTTCCAATGCTATAGAAGTGGGTTAGGAGGTCATGTTGCGAGTAGAGTTTCTTTGTGTTCCTTTGACTGCCTCGCCTGTCTCACCTGTCATTTACATGATATCACCTAATTTTACCTTTCCCACCTGTCTTTAATTAGCCTCTCTTTACATAATTATCAGCTGCATCTTCTGCCCTTCAAATCCCTCACCTGTCCCTCTACACACCTTATACCTGACTCTCACCTGACTGACTACTTTCCTATATATTTGCCTTTTACCACGATCTCTAGGCTCTTATTCTCTTCCACGTCTCTACGTATTTCCATTACTACTCACTATTCTCCCTCTCTTAGCTAATACTCTTTCCCTTTCTTTCCACCAGTGCTGCGACTCTCACGTTCCCGTCAAAGTGATAATAAGCTGTCTGTTTAGATTTAATTTAGTATCCGTCTTTTCAGAATCTCTTTGAAACGTTCCATGCCAGTTTCCAATAGTTGCTGGCGATTAATGCATTTAGGGCTGTGGGTCATTTCTCTGGTATAAAAGTGTCCTTCTTCCTGGGAAAGCCTGACCATTTCTTTAACCAAGGGATGTGTGTGGAAACTAGTGTCTGACCATTGACAAAAATTCTATGAACACTAAACATTTAAATATACTTACGTAAATTTGTAAGTACAAGTGAATAATCAGACAGCTATATACAGATAGAGGTAGAAAAAAAAAAAAACATACATAAATACGGTTGCTACAGGAATTCTTATACAATACAGAGGCTATATGGAAAGAGAGGTCATTATTCTGGAAGTACGACAATGAATGGTCTACCAAGAAACTCAGTGATTGCAAAACAATAAACCTAATAATAATGTTGTATTGCAGTTACGTAGTCTTACATTTTCTATATGTTGTAAACCCTTGAAAACAACAGTGTGAATGTGTATGAATTCTTGTGACCAATAGTAACATTCATATATACATACATACATACATAGGAAGTATATCATGTCAAATTATTCGTATATACGGATAGTTAGTGTCATGGAGGATTGCTAACCTATCATGTGTGTCTTTGGATGAGCAAACGATAGTAAGTCGTGTTCTCTTTCATCAGTGCGTTCTGGGTGGCACTCATGGACTTTGTACCCCATGTGTCATGCAACATTTTACCTGGTAGCACACGGGTAGAACAGTACTCCCTGACTGTTGCACGCATGACCTCCGAGGGACACGCAACAGCGCCTCATTGCATGCAACATCACACTTGCTATTCCACCCAAAACTGTGCAACTGCAGTCAGTAACCTTTGTGTCATTGCAGTAACACTTTATGTGTTACAATAATACCTGTAGTTATTAATGCAAATCTTATTTCAACACATACAAACTCTTCTTTAAAGCACAACCACTCATCATGCTTTACCCCTTCTCCATGGTAATTATCTTGCAGTGATAATACTCAAAACAACAACACATCATTCCAAACAACACACACACCATAGTTATCATCATCATACAACCTTTTCCTCAACATCATACCTCTTTTAACGTGGCAGCACCTCACATCTGGCAGCCCCTCACACAGCACCTCACACAGCACCTCACAGCACCTCACATCTGGCAGCCCCTCACATTGCTTCGTCACTCTCATGTTCTGTTGGTAATGGCCTCTTTATTGTATTTTTAAGGATATTTTTTTTCGCCAATGCTTCAGCACCTTCCCAAAGGAAAAATATCAAATATTTAGGGTACACGCACGCCAAGCTAATGGATTAGGGTTTATAGCGAAGAATCATTTTACTTTTTCTCATGCCATCACATTCACAGTAAGTTGGTACCGAAGTGTGAGATTCCCTGCCGTTTTCAAGTATCGCAGCATTACAGAGTCGACTTTAGGAAGCTTCTGATTGTACCTGACCATGCCACGAAACCAGCTCCTTCCATAGAGGTGGTGTTTCATAGCAATATTTGAAGGACTCATTTATCTCCAATTTTTTTTTACTACATCACAGGTCCCTTAATCCCGATGAGGTGCGTATGATAATGTACAGCCGGGAGCATAAGTTCGCGTCCATCCCATGTACAGTTGCTCACACATGAAGCTGGTTTGGCTAAATACTTGTGAGGTAGCTACAAAAGAAAGCAAAGTGAAAAAAGATGTAGTTTGTTGATAGGCAGACAATAAAATATTATTACTGTCTGCTTGTCAATAAACTATAACTTTTGCTCACTTTCCTTCCTGTTGTAGCTATCTCACAAGTAGCGAGGCGTACCAGCTTCATGTGTGGGCAACTGTACATCATAATGATAATATGATCAGATAAATGCATTCTGAACCAGTTTATATTCTAACAACATGTGTATTTTACCATATGAGAAGTATGTGTGTCATCCCTGCGTTCATATAATGTTACAACATCATTATAACTCATACATACATACGTAACATACATCATTATAATTCATACATACATAAATACGTAACATACATCATTATAACTCATACATACATACATAAAATATATCATTATAACTCATACATACATACATAACATACATCATTATAACTCATACATACATAACATACATCATTATAACTCATACATACATACATACATAGGACCCTATATACATCATTATAGCTCATTCATACACAGGTGGAAATGAAGCCAACTTATAGTGCCGATTGTATGACGTTATGTGTTAAGCAGAACTTACATATAATTATTATGTGCTGTCTGGGAATGGCTTAAATCGGACACATGGCTTCCCTCAGCTCAAACCTGTTCCAAAAGGTCGTGTACTTTCTTCGGAAAAATTTTGTGGACTTCTTTACATGTGTTTACTATTATTGAAGGCCTTTGATTATCAATATCATCAAAAGAGACCTGTTTTCTAGATATATTTGCCTTTACCTTAACTTTGATGAAACCATTATTATATAGTTACCAGAGTATTTTTTTTTTTAGTTTACGTGACAAAGGTTTTAGAAACAGGTTGTGTCCAGAAACATCATTCTTTGCCTGTACAATCACCTCCATTCCCCTGTCCCTCAAATAGAGTTGCCTGTCTTCACTTGCCGTGAAATATAACTTTCAGTCGTATAACAGAGGCACTTTTATAGCTCTGTTTTACGATTGGCATTGCCTTGAGTCAGGTGGTCGATACTCTAGGGCAGCGGTTCACAAACTTTTCCTGGTTGTTTATTACCCACTTATCATGCATGATTTTAATCCAGAACTGGTCACTGCCTACAGTTCTACACTCATTTGGTCCAAAGGAAAACCACTCTGGCAATACATTTTTTTTTTTTTTTTTTTTTTTTTTTTTTTTTTAGTAATAATATATATTACATTTGTATTATTCTTTTGTTGAATCTCATCTCATTGCCCCTACATTTTGATATATGGTCCCACTACTTTAGGGATTTAACCAACACGAGAAGAGAAGACAGGTAACGCTAGTTGGGTAATGTATTAGCCAACTGTACATATGACAAGGCATGAGAGTAGCTGAGCAAAAAAAAAAAAAAAAAAAAAAAAACACACACACACACATTTAGTAAACCAATTTATAAATCTTTCTACATTTACTGCGATTATGTTCTCTGTGTTGTTTTGTGTCAGAACAGATGGAAGTGAAACATATCAAACTTGCCTTCCTCGCTCACCCCTGCCTTCTTCGCTCACCCCTGCCTTCTTCGCTCACCCCTACCTTCCTCGCTCACCCCTACCTTCCTCGCTCACCCCTACCTTCCTCGTTCACCCCTGCCTTCTTCGCTCACCCCTGCCTTCTTCGCTCACCCCTGCCTTCCTCGCTCACCCCTGCCTTCCTCGCTCACCCCTACCTTCCTCGCTCACCCCTACCTTCCTCGCTCACCCCTGCCTTCCTCGCTCACCCCTGCCTTCCTCGCTCACCCCTGCCTTCCTCGCTCACCCCAGCCTTCTTCGCTCACCCCTGCCTTCCTCGCTCACCCCTGCCTTCCTCGCTCACCCCTGCCTTCCTCGCTCACCCCTACCTTCTTCGCTCACCCCTGCCTTCTTCGCTCACCCCTGCCTTCCTCGCTCACCCCTACCTTCCTCGCTCACCCCTGCCTTCCTCGCTCACCCCTACTTTCCTCGCTCACCCCAGCCTTCCTCGCTCACCCCTGCCTTCCTCGCTCACCCCTGACATTCTCACCCCCGTCGTAGCTCCTTATCCTAATACATAATAATACTGTAGTCAGAAAGCGTATGTATATTTCCAGGAGGTGCATGCTTACCTTACAATATTATTTGGAAATTTACAAGAAATGCACTTCGAACGGAAACTCAGCTGGAGAAAATGCTATAATTTCTAATATGTGTAAGTACTTGATAATTATGATGAAGGGGTGACGGGGTTTTGGTGAAGTGAATCGAAATATTACAACATTACTTTCATTCCACACTGCACGCAACACAGTATAGGGTAGTATATAATTAGTTGTTTGCTGCATTTAAACTTTGCCCGACGTAACTTTCTCCCACAATACTGTAGTAAAATATAAAATGTTAACTCGTTGTCAGTGAATTAGTTATCAATTAGTTATCTATCATTTCCTACAGGCTATGGTATTTAAACAAATTTCCTTTTCATCAGCGGAGGTACTAGTGTTTTTGGCTTTACTTTTAATACAAAACCATTCATTTTTCTCCCCGCACACGCACGCACACACACACACACACACTATGCATGAAATGATACACACACACACATGAAATGATAAATACTGCACACACAGACACACAAATGCATGAAATGATGCACACACACACATGAAATGATGATACTGCACACAAACACACAAACGCATGAAATAATGAATACAGCGCGCACACACACACACACACACACACACACACACACACACACATATGAAATGATGAATACTGATACTATGTTCTATAGGCGTCACACAAAAAGGTAACTAAGTTATCAACCCAGCGTTTACCATGACTACTGATGCCAGCGAACACATACCGGTACATGCAGGTGTGCTTTTTCCCTTAAGAACCCTGTCATCGTGTATGAAAATTAGAGGCTTCTGATTCCTTCTGACCATGCCACGAAACAAGCTCCTTCCATATAGTTGGTGGCGTTTCGTGGTAATATTTGAAGGACTCATTTATCTCCAATTTTCTGACTACATTTCCTCACAATCATTTATATGCATGACCTTAGCACTCCGAGTGAAAATATTTGGCGAAAAAAAAAAAAAAAGCACAGAACTATTTTACCAGAAGGAGCTGAACGAAATTTATGATAAATGAAAATATACTGGCAGGGAATTGCGACGGCTGCATGGATGGCACCTCATGGTTTTTTTCTTAAATTATCGTTCTTTTCACAGTGTTCAATTACCCGAGAGGGACTGTAATGAATTTTGAAAGCCAGTAAATGATGTAACACACACACACACAGTAAAAGACACGCAAAAACCACTGCTACACACACACACACACACATACACACACACACACATACAAACAAAGTAAAAGACATTCACAAACCACTGCTACACACACACACACACACACACACACACACAAAGTAAAAGACATTCACTAACAACTGCTACACACACACACACACAAATACATAACAAGTCATTCACTAAACACTGTTTTGCCAAATATTAACTGATATTTTCGTGAGATTGAGAAAATGCCATTGAAAATTCCATATACCGTACATAAAAATTATGAAACGAAGCACTATCGAATTGATAAAATATCGATTGATTAACTGATTGATTGATATTACGCGCCGCAACAGCCAGATCATATGGCGCCCGAGGTATAAGGTAATTGAGAGGTGGGACAGTAAGCACAAACATTAACAATTAAAAAAAAAAAAAGGGACAGTTGGAGAAGTGTAAGCCCTATTTTAGTTACCTTTTATGACCAGCAGGAATATTGGGGAGGCATTCCACCATCTACTCAGCAACAACAAGACCCATAAAGAGTACAGCCACAATCAAATACCCACCAACACTTTCCTTCCATCGTAGTAAATATCTTGGTAATAAAGAACAACACGTGTATGAGTTTGCAGGACAACATAATAATAATTGGGGGGGTTGAGTTGACGTAAGGTGTTGCATGATTATATTTTGATATGATACTGCTTTATTTGCACGATGGAAGGAAAGTGTCGGTGGTTATTTGATTGTGACTGTACATCCGTTTCCTGGCATAATTTTGAGGAAGCAGTAGGCCTTGAGGGGTGATTCTCTTGTTGGTGAATTGGTAGGTTTCTGCTGATTCCTCCAAAATATATAAAGCCCATGCCAGGAAACAGACAGAAGCCCTCAATGGTACTGTTAAGGGATCTGTTTCGAAGTATTATTAAGTATTTGGAGGAAACTGAGGCCTTCCAATTCACCATTATAAAAATCTCCCCTGAACTCATCTCAATCATCATAAGCCTTTTAAACGGATTATCATGTCATCACACATATTATATTTATAAGAAAAAGCAATGCGACGGACTCAACAAAATATTATACAAAAATTTAAAGCGTTACCAAACAAACCTTAAAAGAATATAGGCTAATATGAAAAAATAATAACTACCATTTAAGAAAAGCGAGAGTGTAAAAAGCTCTGACTTTGCCACAGACACACAATCGTCCACTCTGTTGGGTTTTAGACTTCCGTGGGCTCACTTCTGAAGCCTACTACACACACACACACACATACACACACTGAGCGGCTGCTAATTATTCCCTCTGAATCTTGCTCAGGTGTTGCCTCTAATTAACACTCAGGTGTAAAAGATACTGTCGGCTCTCGCATTCACTTTCCTCTTCTGTCCATCTGTCTGTTTGTTGTTTACTTCTCTGTTTGCTTGCATGTTTTTGTGTGCGTTTTCCTGTTTTTAGTTGTGTATTTCCTTATTCTATTTAAGGGGATAGTATGCTTTTGATAGATTGGAGCTCCTTGATTCCTCCAAAGTATGCCAGGAAACAGACCCAGACGAAGAAAAATAATGGTATCCTGTTGCCTGTAATAGTTTGGATGGATCATTTGCTCCAGATTTACCAACCAAAACAATGTGGTATATGGTCCCCTAAGAACCCTGTGATCGTGGGTGAAAATTGGAGGCTTCTGATTCCTCCTGACCATGCCACGAAACAAGCTCCTTCCATATAGGTGGTGTTTCGTGGCAATAATTTTGAAGGACTCATTTATCTCCAAATTTCGGACTACATCCCAGGGTCCCATAACTTTAACCAATGTTTATGTAAGTACAGTGTCCCAAAAATCCATGTGTGTAAGCTTTTCATCGTTGTTCGTTTTAAAGTGCACAAGGAATATAAGGAAACCATGAATACAAGTTTAGCCACAGTCAAATATCCACCGACACTTTCCTCCCATCGTAGTAAATATCTTGGTAATAAAGAACAACATATACATGATTTTGCAGCACCTCATGGTAGTAATTCAGGGGGTTGAGTTGACATAAGGTGTTGTATGACTATATTTAGATATGATACTGATTTATTTGCACGATGAAAGGAAAGTGTGGGTGGTTATTTGATTGTGACTGTACAATGTGCCTGCATATCTATCTACATATTTACACATCTCTCTGTCTACCTGTCTGTTTGTCGATATCTCACAATCTGCATATTTATAATCTAACTCTCTTTCCCAATCAATAATCTCTCTCTCACACACACACACACACACACACACACACACACACACACACACACACACACACACACACACACACACACACACACACACACCACACACACACACACACACACACACACACACACGCCATCCGCCCATTTTTCGTCCCGTAACTAAACAATATCACATACCACTTGTCTCGGTAACCTCGCTTGCTGCTGACCTTGGTCGAATAGAATTAATAATTATACAATATATCTTTATCCTTTACTTCCATGTGTACGAGGATCTTACCACCTGCGGATAAAATAATTTGGTGTTTGCTAGAATATATTCCCACTCCAAATTATTATACTGCGGTGCTAACAGGATACATGTAAGAGATTTATTGACTCGTGTGATAAGGATAGAGATCGTGTGAGTATTTGTCTGAAAGGGATAATACACATTTGGTACATTAGGGTGTCTTGATTCCTGCAAAGTATATTATATACCAGGAAACAGAACCAGGTTAACACAATAATGATGGTCTGTTGGCTGGAATAGTTTAGAGGAATCAGCTACTCCAAATTTACCACCTCTGTACAACTCCATTAACCTGAAATCAGACGAGTTAGTTTTAGGTAAAGCCACAATCAAATAACCACAGACACTTTCTTTCCTTCCATCGTGCAAATAAATCAGTATCATATCAAAATATAATCATACAACACCTTACGTCAACTCAACCCCCTCAATTATCATTATGAGGTGCTGCAAAATCATACATGTGTTGTTGTTTTTTTATTACCAAGATATTTAATATAATGGAAGGAGAGTATCGGTCGTTATTTGATTGTGGCTGTACAGTTGTGGACATATGAAACAGACCAACTATAGGTAGGATGAAACTTTGTGTGTAGAGGCGACGTGTCCTATTCTATGTAGCCTATGCCTGATAAGGGGCCCCGTTTGAAGTGTAAATATTTCACGTGTCCGCAACTGTACCCTTATATGAACCAGGGCAGGCAGGCAGGCAGTGATAATGAGGGAAGGATGAAACGAGAAAATTCGCTGGAGTTGAGAGAGGTGGAGAGTGTTTGTAAAGCTATCGTCCTGCTGGGAACTACTAACATTGCTGATGATTATGATGACTTTCACTGTTGGATATTGATGCAGAGAAATCGTCGGTTTAAAGGGAGATTCTCTTGTTGGCAGGATGGAAGGCTACTGATTCATCCAAACGATGCCATAAAACAGACGCCCTCAATGGTATTAATTGGGTATCTGTTTCTTAGCATAGTTTGGAGGAATCACAGACTTTCCAATTTACCAAAAAGAGAATCTCCCCTTAAGGGACCCAGTCATGTACTCAGAAAATTGGAGGTTAGGGAGTCCTTCAAATATTGCCACGAAACACCAACCATATTGAAGGAGCTTGTTTCGTGGCAGAGTCAGGAGGAATCAGAAGCCACCAGGTCTCACACACGAACACAGGTTCCTGAAGGGAATAATTTTATGTCGCTGAACTTATGAGCTAGTGATTCCTACAAACGTTGCCACGAAACAGAAAACCCTATTAGTAACACTGAGTTCGTCCATTTTCTGGCAGTTTGGGGAAATTTACATCCCTCCATTTTCCCCTAAAAAAACAAATGATTCCCATAAACACAGCAGCATTCAAGAGGAGAAAACTTTCACTGCAATATATCATTACACAACTCATAGGCGCTAAGGCACTAAGTGTGGAATCCAAACAAGAGTCAAGCACAACATCCAAGACACTGACCAAGACCGAATGTTAAAACCTTTCTAGATAATGTCTCTTCGTATTAAAATGTTACATAATTTCACTGAGTCATGCAGCCGGCTAAATGTTTGGTAGAGAATGGCCAGCGATTAACTCTTTTCCCGGCTCATGCTAAGTAATTTGAGATTTATCAGGGTTGTTTCTGTGTATAGACATGTGTGGGATATCAGGCCACAAGAATTCGTACACACGCCGTTGTTTTCGAGAGTTTACTTCACGTACGGTAGTAAATGTAAGACTACGTAACTGCATTACAATATTATTATTATTAGGTTTTTGGTTTTGTAATCACCGAGTCACTTGCAGTACTTCCAGAATGATGAATGACCTCTCCTTCCATATAACCTGTGTATCCGAGTGTACTGACCTACTGAGTTAAATCAGGTTAATACTAAGGAAAAGAGATGAACATTGTCCTGGAGCTTCACAGACTCACATATCAAACTGAGGTTCTCCTAATTATAAGCTAGCAAACTTTCCACTGTGGTAACCAATAAAGTTATCTGGTACTGTACAGTATGCCTTTTGAGGTAATCTGTTGTGATCAAATAGCAACACAACAGAATTTTTCAAACTATTCAAGAAGATAACTTCCCCCCCGTGTAGGAGTTATGGAATGGCTGTGTAGCACATGCAGTTTGGAGGGCTGCTAGGCTATAAGACTCCAGTTTCCCCATAACATATCACAACCCCCCTTTCCCCCTCACCAGTACACAAGACCTGGATGGAATTATTAAACTGGCCAGTCACGAGGCTCCTTTTGTAAGACGTAAAGTATTCATTGTGCAATTATGAAAGTTTCAAGGATCGTCACGATTATAACAAAATGTTGCGACGTCCACATGCGCCTCTAGATAATGTCTCAAGTTGCAAAGTTCATGAAGATTACACGCGGTTTAAAGGAGGGGGGGGGGGGGGGAGTACAGTGCTGGTAAATCCGGAGTAACTGATTCCTCCACACTATTCTATGCAACAGACCACCATTATTTTTGTTAATCTGATCCTGTTTCCTGGCATACTTTGGAGGAATCAGTCCTCTCTAGTGTACCAAAAGTATACTCTCCCCTTAAGATTTCTAAAATCATCGTTCCCGCTTGAAATGGGAGCGAATCGCATTTAGTAGGCCGAAAAGTTTCGTTATTCGCGTAATCTCGTGCTCAGAAGTTGCAACAATGCCCATAACTTTGCGGTAACTGTTGCAGATATCAACGTTAACTTCGAGTAAAATGTTGTAGCAGAATTTTAGCGAGTGGAAATATGCAGGCTTCGCCCCAAACTAAAACATAAATGAAACATTAAAATACCTTTTCCCAAATTAAGCTGTCACAAAATTAATCAAAGCTAAATTGCGATTGCTGCAACCCAATAACCTTAAAGGTATTTTGAACGAAATAAGCACAACATTAATTATAAAATACCAATTATGTTTTCGTTGAATCTGGCATAGCATAATTAATCAATATTTTTCGAGATAATATTGACAAATAATATAGAGATCAATATGCAGGTCATGCAAAATTTTCTAAATATTATTAATCTACGACTGCAAAATCTCATAACCACGTATAAAAATAATATAAATAATAAAATAATAAAACTAACAATAAAAACATATTTTCGACGACCCGAACCTTGCTGGATATCCACATACTCCACAAATTGAATGGCAAAGAAAACATAGACTTTTTTTCGTATTTATCAATAGTAGGTTCGAAAAAGGTAAAGAAAAAATACCAGCACTCTTTTGTGAGCAATAAAATGGAAACAACTTTGTATTTTTTATGATGTGGGTGCGAAAGAGGGGAGGAGTGAGAGTGGGTGGAGGGTTGGCGTGAAATGTGAGAGAAACGGGAGAATATATACCGAGAGGGAGAGGGTTTGATTAAGGGACTCTGTGATCTACTGTAGTCAGGAAATTGGAGGAAAACGAGTCCTTCAAATATTCCCACGACACACACACACACACACACACACACACACACACACACATACACATACACATACACATACACACACACACACACACACACACACACACACACACACACACACACACACACCTATATGGAAGGAGTTTGTTTCGTGGCATAGTCAGGAGAAATCAGAAGCCTCCAATTCTCATACACGATCACAGACAGGGTCCTTAAGGATGAATGAAGTATAGTGTTGGTAAATCTGGAGCAACTGATTCCTACAAACTATTCCAAACAACAGAACACCATTTTGTTTGTTCATCTGGTCCTGTTTCCTGGCATACTTTGGAGGAATCAAGGCACTCCAATGTAACAAAAGTGAATTACCCCTTTAAACACGAAAAAAAAAAAAAAAAATAGTCTGAGCAATGTGAAATGGTCATAATATCAGGGAGTGGTTTTCCCAGTCTAATATAATGGAGAAAAACGAGTCTTTCAAATATTCCCACGACACACACACACACACACACACACACACACACACACACACACACACACAAACACACACACACACACACACACACACACACACACACACACACACACACACACACACACACACTGGACGAGAACTGAAATGGGAGGAAACGGCAACGATATAACTAACCGTAGAGGGAGTGTGATTGTTTTGTTTAGATAGACGCGTGAAATGGGATGAATCGTGAGCACAACAAGGCATTCCCAGGTGACGAGAAAAAGAAGAGGCAGCGAGTAGAAAACGAATTGGGAGATTGGTGTGAAATAGTTTAAGTGAGCATGAAATAGTTGAAGGAGGCGTGGCACAGATGAAGTAGGTGTGAAATATGATGCATCGTCAGTACAAGTATATAAAAAAATGGGTTGGAAATTGTCGGGAACTAAACAAACTAATTACATGGGCGAGTTACAAGTATATACAAAAATGGGTTGGAAATTGGAGGGAACTAAACAAACTATATGGGCGAGTTACAGGCATATATAAAAATGGGTTGGAAATTGGCGGGAACTAAACAAACAAATTACATGGACGAGTTGGCCTTATAATGGAGGAATGGAAACCTGAAATATATAGCAGAAATGATCGTGGCATGTTTGTTCCGAGTTGCAGGGAAAAATTTAAGCATAGGTGAGAACAGTAGTAAAATTTTTATACCATGAGAATACAACCAACCCTAACCCTAACCCTAACCAGGTGAAGAATACCCACAGTGGCCAAGATGTATTTCCAAACAGTGCCATTGTGAGTATTCTAAAGTCGTCGAAACTGGTTAGAAAGTACAGCCACAATCTCAAATAACCACCGACACCTTCCTTCCATCGTGCAAATAAATCTGTATCATATCAAACTATAATCTTTACAACATTTTACGTCAACTCAACTCCCTCAATTTATTATTATTATTATGAGGTGCTGCAAAATCATACACGTGTTGTTCTTTATTACCAAGATATTTACTGCGATGGAAGGAATGTATGTGTCGGTGGATATTTGATTGTGGCTGTACAGTACATAGTTTTATCTGCCATTGTAAGTATTCTTCACCTTGTCTATATTCACACCATTGAAAATTCTCCACTAGATCAAACTCCAACCTGAACGATGCAACACTGTGAATACGGAATAACTTTTTAGACTTACTGTAACTAGCGGTCGATATATCTTTATAACTTTGGCACTAGATATCAAGACATTAGTTTCAGAAAGTTACCCTGATGCGGAAAGGGTAAGACGTGCGGGGTTTGTTGCTTTTGCTAGATGTAACACGAGGCCATCTTGCTTGAGAAAGAAGATAATTATAGATATATTTTACTTATAGAGATATTTTACTTATAGAGATATTTTACTTATAGAGATATTTTACTTATAGATATTTTTTACTTATAGAGATATTTTACTTATAGAGATATTTTACTCATAGATATTTTACTTAGAGATATTTTACTTATAGAGATTTATATATTGAAAGCCAAGTTGAGGATGCAAAATCAGGAGTGAACTGAAGGGGATAAGACAGTTTTGGTTCATTAGTGTGCCTTGATTCGTCTAAAGTAAAGTGTCAGGAAAAAGGACCAGATTAGAAAAAAAAAAAAAAAATAATGATGGCCTGTTGCTTGGAATAGTTTGGAGGAATAAGTTGCTCGAGGCTTACCAACACTGCATAACCCCTTAGAGAACCTGACGTGAGTGGGATATGAAGGTCAAGAAGCGAAATGGGTGTGCAAAAAAAAAAAAAAAAAAAAAAAAAAAAAAAAAAAAAAAAAAAAAAAAAAAAAAAAACATGGCCGGATTTGTTATGAAGAGCTTGGGATATAATTATATGGGTTATACTGAAGTTGACATTGGCGTGAATCAAATAAGCGAACTGAGCATGACATTGAGTAAATAAGATGTGGATGTGTTTAAAGCTGTTGAGAGTTTGTAAGGTCGACTCCCTCTCAGGCAGAACACCTCAGACTCTCCATTTATTAAGTCTATTTCCATGACCTCGTTCCTCTTTTACTCACTTATCTTCTAATATCCTGCTTTTTTCTTTATATTGTTTCCTCTCCTTTTTTGGATATTGAGTAATAGTAATTTTTTGCTATGTGTCTTATCTGCCGATTCATAAATATTTTTTTCTTACGGTAGGTATTGTTTCCTCTTGATGTGTATATTCATCTATTAGTCTTGTATTTGCCAATATATTTGTGTTTATCAACCAGTTAAACTCTTTCTCTGTCTATTTCCCTCTATTCTTTTATCTCAACACTGGACTGGACATAGGCTTCAAGAGGTAAGTTACCGAGGTCCAAACCATCTCTAGCCAACTCACATAACGTCACGACATTCGAACTGGTATCCAGCTACATTGAAATGGATATAAGAACTTACGCTCAAATACTGTTGACGGATTTAGCGCTGAAATTTGGTTTGAAAAGTAAATATTCTCACATGAGTGGATTCTGTCACCAACCACTCCTGACTGACAATTTAACCAGCGGTCACGAGATAAATATTAAATCCCTAATTTTCTGACACAAATACCTTCCCAGTATCCCTCCTACTTGTCGTAAAAGGAGACTAAAAACGGATTTCGCTTCTCCAACTATCCTTTTTTTTTTATTTGTTACCTTTTGGGCTTACTGTCCGCCCTCTCAATCACCTTTCTTGGACGCCATATGACATCGCTGTTGCTGCGCCAAATATCAATCAGTAAATCATTTTCTGACACACAGTGGCGTAGAGGAATCAAGTCTAAACCCTGTGGGCAGTTAATCGCAGCTTCACCTCGCTCCAGAAATACAACCACCACCAGCTATCCTACCACAGCTGGATAGTAGCAGCTGGCACCGTTCCATGTACAAGTGCCCGACTTAATGGACCCCTCGTGTATAGTATAGGTCAAGGGATATACAGTCTCAGGGGGAAGTGTGGGCGGTGGCAACTAGTGGTACAGTTAGCCACAGAAATTCTTACGCTGGCTATATGGAAAGAGAGGTCCTTCATTATTCTAGAAGTACTGCATCGAATGGTTTACCAAGCGACTCTGTGATTGCAAAACAACAAACCTAATAATAATGTTGTATTGCAGGCACGTAGTCTTATATTTTCTATATGGTGTAAACCCTCGCAAACAACAGTGTGTGTACGAATTGCTGTAGCCAATAGTACAGTGGGGATCAATAAATCTGTCCTGACAATTTTCCCAGCCCCCTATGTCCCTGTTCACTTAGCAGTAAGTAGGTACTCGGCTGTAAGAGCGAGGATTGCAACATTGTAGGCTAAGGGAAATTGTGTTAATGTAACAGACTGGCTGCCTTAATTACCTACATACGAGTCGAGAGGCATAAAGCCAAAAATCTTCTTCTCTGTCCTGATACGAGACACATTATGAATCTCTAGTGAATTCTCTACCAACTGCAGTGATTCGGGAGGAGTGAGTGGGATGTAAGGTTGGTGGAGATTCATGTTGTGTCTCGGATCAGGACAGAATTATTGACCTCCAGTGTATCATTGGTTGGTGGCAAGAGTTGTGTGGTGCTTCGTGCGAGTGAAGTAGAGTTTGTCAGCACATATAACTGGTATAGTATGCTTTGTCAATCCCCTTCTCCTGTGCCAGATATAAATGCTGACAATTGTACTGGTGATTCCCAACTCCTTTATCATTGTAGGATTCTTATGGAACAATAAACTGATTTTTGTTCAGATTTTTACGGGACACTGTGATCGTGTATGAGACCTGGTGGATTTTGATTCCTCCTGACTATGCCACGAAACAAGCTCCTGTAATGTAGGTGGTGTTTCGTGGCAATGTTTGAAGGACTCTCTAACCTCCAATTTTCTGACTACATCACAGGGGTCCTTAATTAAGTGGTTATTGAGTTGGATAGTTATCGGGAGGAACTTATTGTATTTGATTAATTTTTGATGGACTGTGATGTGAATAATGTCTCTAATTATAAGGTGTATTTGATACGGGTGGTTTCTTTCTACCGTGGATCCTGGTCTATGGAAATTAAACAAAGAATCTCATAAAACTTTTCAAATCTTGACTTCTGGAGTTGTGTGGAGGTAAAAGTTTTATGACAGATTCGATTTTCTGACTTTAAGGTTACGGGTGCTGCATACTAGCCAGCTATCTATCTATGTACAATTGCCAGCACTTATGACTAGTACAGGAGAAGTGGACTGACAAGGCTGAATGTACCAGTTATAAGTGCCGGCAACTGTACAGTGCTTTTCTTTTATACACACAACAGGATCACTATTATCAACTTTGCTGTGTGATGGTGGCACAGTCCTTTGTACACTGTAGCGTTAATGTAGTCCCACTAGAGTGTCGTCCAGCGGAAAGGTCACTCACTATACATATAATGGGCTTTCACTATACACTTTTAGTACTGCAACCATACGGGCATATACACCGTCACTGTAAACACTGTAATAATGGACATAATAACATTGTCACTGTTCATACAGTAACACGGAACTGTTTACTCAATATCACTGAGTACAATGACACAGTAACACTTGGTGTGGTGAGACTATCGGGGTTCACACAACAGCACGATATCACCAATATAATATTACAGTCACTGGTCAATGAGGATGATTTTCCTTGGCTCGTGATGGTGTGTGTGGACATGTGTATAAATTGAGTTGTACACTTGTAGCACTTTCCCATATGTGAGATATCCTCGTCGTGTTAGAGTTAAAGTTAGAATCCCTGATGGGGAAACCTTTACAGGTGACTTTTGAAGGTTTTCACTGATACAACTAACAACAATTCCACCCAGTAGTGATGTATTGTTAATGTGTTGAGAGTTCACGTTGGTGTTGATGTTCACCTTTAAAGGATTGGGAAATTATATTTTCACTATTTGATATTTTCCATGATGTAGGCTAATTACACACTAACAAGATCATTAATGATTTAATTAAAGTTGTTCCTTTTGTAGGTCTGTTTGTATCATTATTCCGAATAATATGGTTGTTTGTGGCTGTACCATTCCAATCCTGGACCATTGTTTGTTTTCCAAGCAGGGATGCAGGTAAGTCGAGGCTTTACCTTCCCTGTTCTGGCAGGTGCTGCAGATTCTGGATGGAATATCTGCTTGGTAGGAGGTGAGTTGGCATGAGGGTTTGCAGGTATGAGTGACATATGTGCCCAGGTATGATTTTGTTTTGACATTCTTGTCCTTTTGTGGATGGTATTCCCTTGGAGGGTGGGTGGAGGCAGGGCAGGCATGTACTACACTAGGTTGGTTGGAGCTGGTGATCATCTTGGAATTTGTCCTGGTGTCTGCTACATTTCGCCTTTATTTTATTTTATTATTATTTTTTTTTTTTGGACTGGACTGCTCCTGAAGGTGGCGTTAGTAGGCCATGCTAGAGGCTATGGAGAGATCGTATCCTAGACCATGCCCTGAGAGTGAGAGGCGCAGGTGGGTTGAGACAGAAGGCCAGGTGGGTGGGTGGTAGGGAGCATAAGAATCGTTCCCGCTTTAAGGAGTGGGTGTAAGTTTCTCCTTGGAGTGTGTGTTGGTCATCAGGAGAAACTGGTGTATTCCCTGCCCTCTAAGCTGGCCAGTCGCGAGGGGAAGCAGCGGCTACTCTATGCATTTTAATGTGTGTGTGTGTGGAGATCCGTGGGTGTGAAGAAAGAAAGAAAGAAAGAGAGAGAGAGAGAGAGAGAGAGAGAGAGAGAGAGAGAGAGAGAGAGAGAGAGAGAGAGAGAGAGAGAGAGAGAGAGAGAGAGAGAGAGACGGTGATAAAGGGAAATGAAGGGGACATATGAATAGAGATTAGGAGGTGAGAGGGAGTTTATAATAAATGTTTAGTAACGTTGGACTGCCGTGGAATAAATGAATACCTCCCCTGGTTCCCTGTATCCCTGGTTGTCGTAAAAGGCGACTACTAAAAAGGGCTCTCACTTCTCTTAACTGTCCCTTTTTTTTTCATCTGTTACATTTTGTGCTTACTGACTGTCTCACCCCTCAATCCCCTTCATTCTCAGGCGCCATATGACCTCGCTGTTGTGGCGGCCAATATCCATCTACCCTATATATTTTCTCTTCCATATACGTCCCTATACTTTCTTTGTTATTTTTTTCATCTTTTTGTAAACATGGTCTCTTGGTTCTCTCATATCACATCCCTCTGTTTCTCTTTATGTATTTCAATATCTTTTGTTTATTTCTCTTCCATGAGTGTAATACCATGGTACTGTTATATAGGTATATTATTTGTGTGTGTGTGTGTGTGTGTGTGTGTGTGTGTGTGTGTGTGTGTGTGTGTGTGTGTGCTATCAGAGGGTGGTCCTGTGTATGTATGTATGTATGTCAGTATACTTAGAGCCAGTGTAGTGTGTAATTCTCTCTTAAGATTCAATGATGCTAAGTGCTGCTACCAACCTAGTCGAGAGTTTTTTTCCGGATCTGTACATGCTTCTGTTTTTAACCGCAGCCAACACCACCGTAAACCAGTCTTGTTTTTGAGTTCTTTGGTGGTGGTTTTCTTGGTAGGAGAAGAATCTGGGATAAGGGTAAATAATAGAGTAATATGAGCTCGTCTGCCTGAAAAACATCATAAGGATAATATTTTTGGCTATTTCTTATACTGATATGAATGTATTTTCTCGTTTGTTTATTAGGTTTAAGTAAATGATGTATTCTCTCTATCTATCTATTTATATATATATATATATCTATTTTTATATCTATCTATCTACCTACCTACCTACCTACCTATCTATCTCTATCTATCTCTTTATCAATCCTTATCTCTCTATCTATCTATCTATCTATTTACCTACCTATCTATCTATCTACCTACCATCCTACTTCTCTCTCTCTCTCTCTCTCTCTCTCTCTCTCTCTCCACTAACTCTTGCTCCTCCCGGCTTCCATCCCTCACCTTAATCTAATATTCTCTACCAAACTTTCCTACCCTTCTATCTCGCCCTATCCACTCTGTGCTGCACTCCCTCATCAGCCCTATATTTTTTCCCTCTTTTTCCCAACGTTGTTCCATTTATTTCACTCTACTTCCTCTCCAATCCTGTAGCATATTTTTTCTTCTCCTATTCATTTCTCTCTATTATTATTCCTATTCTTTTCCCTCTCTATGCTCTTTACTATTCCATTTTATAACGTTATAAGTACACGCATTTTCATTTCGTTATATTTCATCCCTTATCATACACTGCTTTCGGTCACACGCCTCTCCCTGTATCGTATTTTCAGTCATACATTTCTTGCACACATTTTTCCACTGTACGGATGGCCACAGGAATTCTTACACAGACTATATGGAAAAAGGAGAGGTCATTATTTTGGAGGTACACTCGCAATCCAAAATATGTATCCAGGCTTGCTTCGAATAGCCTGATCGAGTATTATGCGAACTCAAGCAAATATGAAACAGGATAAGCGTTGTAATTGGTTCACTACTATGTCAAATGATCCGAAACTTCAATAAGACCTGGATACAAATTTTGGATTGCGAGTGTACTTAAATGAATGATCAACCAAGTGACTCGGTGATTACAACACGAATTTTTGTGGTCAATAGTACTTCTTTATTTGGTGTATATATCATCATTGTTTGTTCGTTTTTTTCTGTCACAGTTCATTACACTTTACTCTGTCACGTGTCTTTATAATTATTGATGCTATTGTTACACTTCTTACACACTTCTGTAGCACACTATAAAAATCGCCTTTCTGGATCTTACCATATATATACCTCAAACTTTTCTATCACACTTAAGTCTATCACCAATTTTCAATATCTGTTTTTCACACTTTTCTGTCGCGCACATTTCTGTCTTTGACTAATCACGTTTTTTTAGTGTACATATTGATCACACTTTTTTCTCGTTCCTTTATCACACTTAAGTCTAATACTCATTTATAACATCTGTATTTCACACTTTTCTGTCACACTTCTCTGTCATTTATCGATCACGTTTCGCACATACTGATCACACTAGTCTTCTGTCTCGCTTCTATATCACACTTAAGTCTATCACCCTTTTTTCAACATCTGTATTTCATACTTTTCTGTCGCACTTCAGGATCACGTTTCTCTATGGCACATATTGATCACGTTTTCATCTCGCCTCTACATCACTTTTTAGCACAATTTTCTCACACTTTTTTTTATCACACTGTTCTGACACACTTTCCTCTGCCATTTCATTATACTCTCCCCTGTCCCCTCACCATAACGACCAGTATAACTCCAGTCCCATCAATATATTCGTCTCGTCTCTGCTCTCATTTTACACGGGCACACACACACTCTCTCTCTCTCTTACACTCTCCCTCATTCACTCTCTCTCTCTCACACTCTCTCTCTCTCTCTCTCTCTCTCTCTCTCTATATCTCACTCTCTCTCTCACACACACACACTTTCCCTCTCTCTCCCTCTCTCTCTCTCTCTCTCTCTCTCTCTCTCTCTCTCTCTCTCTCTCTCTCTCTCTCTCTCTCTCTCTCTCTCTCAATTTTTCATTATTTGTCATAAAATTACTCTATAAGATGTCTGTTGCATAACCTAAAACTACCATGAATATTATATAACATTCCTCGGACGAAGAAACGGTGCTTGCTTCAATATTTATAGCCTCCTTTTTATGACAGTCTCCATTATATCAACGAATTATGTAGCGTGAGTCCAGGTTTGTACAGATGGCCACAAGAATTCGTACACACGCCGTTGTTTTCAAGGGTTTATAACATATAGAAAATGTAAGACTTCGTAACTACTATACATCATTATTATTATTAGGTTTGTTGTTTAGCAATCACCGAGTCACTTGGTAGACCATTCTTTGCAGTTCTTCCAGAATAATGAATGACCTCACTTTCCATATAGCCTGTGTAAGATATCCTGTGGACAACTGTAAATGAATAATTATTTTTTATACTGGGGAAGATGAGAACTAAAAGCTAAAAGCCAGCTTGCTGTCCAGATTTGTGAGATGTATCAAGTGAGTGGGGGCCAAATTCATGTCCACTTTTGTTTGAGATGCCGAGACACATTTCGTTTAAAGTATCATAAGTCACAGTAAGGTGAAAGGTGGATGGATGGAGGTAGAATGTTCATGTTCAGAAGTTGACAAGTTGTGAATATGAAAGACTGAGAGTACCAGTTAATTCTTACACTTGGGAGCTGGACAGAAAAGAGGTGAGATTGAGTAGCTTGGTGACTGTTGCTTGCTGTCCTGAGGGGAGGAAGCAAACATTGAGAGAGTTTAGAAGAGCAATATCCAGTGTAATAGCGATAGAAGAGGGTGAGTGATTTAACTTTACTTCAAAGAGAGTGAGGCTGTAGTAAATCAGAAAAAGGGGGAGAGTTGATGAGACGAAAAGCCTTTGATTCCACATTGTCCAGGAGTGTTGTGAAGTTTGAGCCACCCCACACATGGTAGCCATATTCCATACAGGGGTGGATGACCTCCAGTGACCTCATATGAGTTCGGTCATTTCGGTATTAAAACCTATTTTGGGTCATAAGGATTCCAATTATCTACGTTAATGTATCAGGTAAAAATAAATTGAGGAAGTAGTTCGTGAGCAAACAAACAGAAAGTGCCCGTTATTTATAAGATGTCTAGTAATTTGATTCAGTGTGTGTTGTTTGTGTAAAGCGAATAGATTAATTAATTGAATGATTGATATTAGGTGCCGCAACAGCGAGGTCATACGAAACCCGAGGAAGAAGAAGATTGATAGGTGGGATAGTAAGCACAAAAGGTAACAGATGGAAAAAAGGGACAGTAGGAGAAGTTAAATCCCCTTTTAGTCGCCTCTTACGAGAAGCATGGATATTGGAAAAGGGATTCGTAACCCACTACCGAAGGGGGTCCGGTTATATTGAAGATGTTTACCAATTTTGATACAGTGTTTGGTGTGCTGTTTGTATAGGGATAGTAATGTCTTTGAGGAAATGTTATTGCTACACTCGAAGTAGATGAGAGAGAGAGAGAGAGAGAGAGAGAGAGAGAGAGAGAGAGAGAGAGAGAGAGAGAGAGAGAGAGAGAGAGAGAGAGAGAGAGAGAGAGAGAGAGAGAGAGAGAGAGAGAGAGAGAGAGAGAGAGAGAGAGAGAGAGAGAGAGAGAGAGAGAGAGAGAGAGAGAGACAGAGAGAGAGAGAGACAGAGAGAGAGAGAGATAGAGATAGACAGAGAGATAGAGAGAGTAGGGAGTAGGTTTTCACGGCTTTTAAATTCCCATGTGAGAGAGGTATGTGCATGTGATTTTTACTAAAGTTCCGTCACCAGGCTCAGGTCATACGCACCAACAACTTCCAAACTGATATCCAGCTACAGAGGGAGGGAGATATATATATGTGTGTGTGTGTGGCATTCCAGATTCTATATGTGTACTAGTACCATAGAGAGGGGCTTTACTGTGAATGCTGGCCTTATGATAAAACTCGATTTGCACGAACGTATATTCTATGGTCTTCCTCTGTGTAGATTCGATCCCCGAGCCTTCATTGTACAGTTGAGCATGTAGAAAGTGCAAGATATATATGAGTGTACATGGCCATATCTTTCAGTTCTTTGTAGTAAATCCTGGTATTTTTATCAATGAATCACAAAGACTCCACAGCCAATGTAAAGTGTAACGTGAACCACTGAAATATTGAGTGGTAGTCAGGTGTGGCCATTTGTACTCATATTTCACTTGCACTTTGTACTTGCTCAACTGCTTCGTGAAGGATAACAAAGGCTAATAATGGAACAAACACATTTACCAACACAGAAGTACAATATCCAGGAAACGAATTATTAAACTTCTCTTGTTCTTCAATTAACGAGTCTGTGAAGCTTATATTTCCATACGGTCCTTCATGATTTGGCTGGTGTGGCGACAAGACTTTTGACGCCGACTGTACAGTCGAGCACCACAATTTCTAGACGACAGCCCACCCAAACCATCACGAGACCACACACACACATTTCGAACCAATGGAGACTTTGGGTGGGCTGTCGTCCAGAAACAGACTGCTCAAGGTCTCGGGCTTCGATTTTGGTGAGCTAATAATAGTTTTACGCGCCTGCACAGCTGGACACATGAATTCGTTGTACACAGCCCAGGTGGAAGATGCTCAGCTGCTACCAGTATCAAGTTACTTATCGACCAATAAAGATATACGAGAGGCAACAACCATGATGTGGAATGACGACGATGAAGTAAGTACTGGACAATAGTCACTGGTTACTGGAAAAAGGACAAACTTATTCCACCTGGGCTGTACTACGAATTCCTGTGTCCAACTACATGTACAGTCGTGGAAAATATTTAATAATCATCCACATTGTAAACGTTTGACAGCTTCCCTCGGATAGTTAGCTGAGAAACTTAAAAAAAAAAAAGAAAAAAAAAAAAAATGTCATCTTCTTAACACTACAAGCAGCTATTCACTATTCAAAACAATATATCAGCATATGAGAACGTGAACACATTAGTCAGCAATTTCTTTGAGTTAACGTTTTGTGTATTGAAGCGTATGTCCACGACGGTAATAAGTGTTCTAAAGGAGAGCTGCGTCTGAATCTATGAGCATCTGTTATTACTTGTGTGATTGAAAAAGACTAAATTAGAAATGAATCATATTGGTTAACTATTACACGACTGAAGATGAAAGTGTTCGGCTTGAATTACTTGCCGATGTTAATGAAGACATGTTTTCTACTGTAGATTCACTTGAAAGACTAAATTCATACCGGTATATAATATTTGCTTGAGTTAAGGCTGTCGAACCCGAGTAGAGCAATATTCCTTTAACGAGATTCAAACCGTAGAGTATAGAAAATATCCAACACAAAGGTACATATATATATTGTAAATGGTAAAACAAATTATATGGAAATTTAGTTGGAAAACTCAATAAAAGTAAAAAAATAGCACTCATTTTTTTTTTTTTTTTTTTTTCAAAACATTGCTTCCCCGTGATTGAAAAGCATATGCATTTCCTGCCCAGTGAAAGGTTCTTCCCACACAGGGCAATAAATCATCATCATTTACTCTATAAAGAAATGCACGAATTTAAAACAATTAATAAATCTCTTGCAAAAATATAAAATAATTTTTCCACCATTGCACTTCCCCAGGCAAAGTAAAAACCGATGAACAATAATGAATAAAAAGAAAACCCATCCACATTTTATATCCATTTCATATTTTCATTGTTTTCATCTGTCGGGTGATTGTTTATTTCTTTTTCTTTTTTAATAAGTGTGTGCATGTGTGTGCCGATTCCTCACTATTTTAGGGACCCTGTGATAAAGTATGAGACTTGGTGGCTTCTGATTCCTCCTGACTATACCACGAAACAAACTCCTTCAATACAAGTGGTGTTTCAAGACAATGTTATAAGGACTCACTAACCTCCAAAGACTACATCACGGGATCCCTTAACTATCCATTCATTGCTTGATTGTTTGTTTACATTATTTACGTTACAACCCTTCAGATTTTCAGCGAGTTTACAATATGTCTGTCTACCTGTCTACCTTCCGTCTGTCTCTCTGTTGATTTCTGTTTGTCTGCTGTTGTCTCTGTTTATTTCACTCCTTCGTAATTTTTTTTGAGACGATCTACTTATATAAAATTATCTAAAAACATATCTATCCTTCACTTATCAGTATACAGTATATTTAAGTGTATATATATATATCAGTATATATATATTTCAGTATTTATGTATCAGTATATAATTCAGTATGTCCATGTGTCTTTCAGTTCACTCACTCCCTCATCCACTCACTCACTCATGCACGCACTCATTTACCTCCTCATGCATTCATTCACTCATCCACACAGTCACCCCTTCACTCACACACTCAATCACCCCCTCATCCACGCTCTCACTCGCTCATGCACTCACCCCCTCATTCATGCACGCACTTACTCACCCCTTCACTCATGCACGGACTCACTCACCCCCTTCACTCATGCACACACTCACTCACCCCCTTCACTCATGCACACACTCACTCACCCATTCATGCACTCACCCCCTCACTCATACACGCACTCACTCACTCATGCACGCACACACTCACTCATGCACGAACTCACCCCTCATTCATGCACGCACTCACCCCCTCACTCATGCACACACTCACTCACCCCTTCATGCACTCACCCCTCATTCATGCACGCACTCACTCACCCCTTCACTCATGCACGCACTCACTTACCCCCTCACTCATGCACGCACTCTCTCTCGCTGGCCTACACGCACGCACCCTTGTTTCGGCAGGGTGGGATGGAGTGGGATGTAATTACCGGGGCAGCACACAGCGTTTGAATATTTCCCCAATTAAATTTCCCTGGGGTCGACCAAGCCCGTGGTTCTGCATTCATACAACGATTATTCGGTTTCGGACTCTGCCAGGGCTCTCCGGATACGAAGTAATTATCTATTGTTGAAACGTATACCGAGAGCGGATCGACACTCAGACTATTCTTCCCCTAACGAGAAAGTGTGTGTGTGTGTGTGTGTGTGTGTATTATTGGTCACATGTATTCTTACACATGCAGGCTATATGGAAAGAGAGGTCATTCATTATTCTGGAAGTACTGCAATGAACGGTGTACAGTCGGCGGCAGAAGTCCTGTCGCCTCACCTGCTTCACCGAGACATGCAGTGTTCATGGACTCGAGAAATATGCACGTTTTCTACACCTAAAAATCTCGAGTCTATGAACATCGCATGCCTCTGTGAAGCAAGTGAGGCGACAGGACTTTTGCCGCCGACTGTACACTCGGATATCATAGTCTCTAGCCCACCTGAGTCGAAGCCCGAGATCTGAATTCAGCAGGCGGTTTCAGGACGACAGCGCACCCAAACCATCACGAGGCTACACACAGTTCGAACAAAGGAGGCTTCACTTCTCGGGCTTCGACTCTGGTGAGCTAAAGATTATGATATCCGAGGGTACCAAGTGACTCGGTGATTGCTAAATAACAAACCTAATAATAATAATGTTGTATCGCAGTTACATACTCTTATATTTTCTATATGTTGTGAAACCTCGAAAACAACAGTGTGTGTATGAATTCTTGTGGTCAATAGTACAATATAATGCTCTCGTTTATGACTTATTAATTTGGTCATCATATTTTGGTTTATCGCTAACGTCAAAATTATATATCAAAGAGTGGCAAAAAGTAGAATTATTAGATCAGGGACAAAATTCGTTTAAGGGGGTGCGGGAATAGGGGGACAGGCTTGGGGGGGTTTAGGGGGGTGCGGGAGTAGGGGACAGGCTTGGGGGGGTTTGGGGGTTGCGGGAGTATGGGGACAAGCTTGGGGGGAGGGGTTAGGGGGGTGCGGGAATAGGGGACAGGCTTTCTACCCCCCCCAAGCCTGTCCCCCTATTCCCGCAACCCCCCCCCCCCCAATCCTGCCCCCCCTATTCCCGCACCCCCTTAAATCTACGCACTATGTAATGACAGAATAGCTTTACCAAACTAATGCTCCAATGATGAGCGTGACAGTGAGGCAACATAACACTACATTCACTATCCCTATAACACTACATTCACTATCCCTATAACACTACATAACACTACATTCACTATCCCTATAACACTACATAACACTACATTCACTATCCCTATAACACTACATAACACTACATTCACTATCCCTATAACACTACATAACACTACATTCACTATCCCTATAACACTACATAACACTACATTCACTATCCCTATAACACTACATAACACTACATTCACTATCCCTATAACACTACATAACACTATATTCACTATCCCTATAACACTACATAACACTACATTCACTATCCCTATAACACTACATAACACTACATTCACTATCCCTATAACACTACATAACACTACATTCACTATCCCTATAACACTACATAACACTACATTCACTATCCCTATAACACTACATAACACTACATTCACTATCCCTATAACACTACATAACACTACATTCACTATCCCTATAACACTACATAACACTACATTCACTATCCCTATAACACTACATAACACTACATTCACTATCCCTATAACACTACATAACACTACATTCACTATCCCTATAACACTACATAACACTACATTCACTATCCCTATAACACTACATAACACTACATTCACTATCCCTATAACACTACATAACACTACATTCACTATCCCTATAACACTCAGACAACAAGTGCACTGTCCATAATCCACATCATAACACATATACACTATAGCAAATGACCCAACCAAAATTAGAAAATAACTCTCTACTTCCCCCTATATAACACACACACAAACACACACACACACACACACACACACACACACACACACACACACACACATACACACACACACACAAACACACACACACACACACACACACACACACACATACACACACACACACACACACATACACACACACACACACATACACACAAAGCCTTCCCGTATCACACCAACCACATTCATACATACATACATACATACATACTGTCATCATCATTGCTACTTCCACACCAAATTATCCCCCACTGACTCCAGTCATTATCGCTCCAGGGTTAGGGAAGGTAATAGTGGTGTACAGCCCAGAACAAAAGTCGTGCTGCTTCTACTCCTGCAATGCTAGTCGATAACACTAACCAATATCATGAATCTTAGTGTGAAAAATTACTCTATATTATATCACATTAGAGGAAATTATTCAATGAGGGTTTTTAAATTATTTCTTGGAGGAAAATATTTGTTGTATGCATATTGAACAGCGAGGTCATATGGCGCCCGAGGAGGAAGATGATTGAGTGGTGTTACAGTGAGCACTAATGGTAACTAACAGATGAAAAATAGGGACAGATGGAAAAGGGACAGTTGGAGAAGTGAAAGCCCCTTTTATTTAGTCGCCTTTTTCGACAAGCAGGGATACTGGGGGTTGTAGGTCTGTGCATATTATCCACTGCAGGTGAGTACTATATTTCGAAAAAGTTTCATCAATTTAAAAAAAAAAAAAAAAAAAAAAAAGTAACTGATATAACAAACTGCATCGTAATCGAATGTGATCAAGAAGATTAATTCTGTATGACTGAGGAAAAGAACACGATTATTTATAAATATTTCCTATTCATATCACATCTTTTATAGTTTCAGTTTTGTATAGTGAATTAAATTTGCGGCAACCTTTTCGAAATATAATCCTCATTTGCACTGGATAATCAGGTTTACATCAAATATTTTACGCCAAGAAATTAAATACATTTTCTAAAACGCTTCAATAACTCAATATTTACTGTTCGTACTAATCTCCGGGATAATGATTAAAATTAGTTGCACGTTGAACCTTCCATTTGGTACTCAATAATATCCCTGGTCACAAAATTAATATATTACGCATATTTTATATACTGTTTACCACTTTAAATGTACAGTCGTGGACATAGGTTTTATAACACATATGGATAATTTAGATACATTGCTGTCTAATATTGTCACGATTTCTTATGATGTTATTGTTTTGAATAGTGAGTCAGTAGCTGCTTGTAGTAAATCAGAAGATGGTGCTTATTCCTCTGTGTGTGTGTGTGTGTGTGTGTGTGTGTGTGTGTGTGTGTGTGTGTGTGTGTGTGTGTGTGTGTGTAGGAAATTAAAAGACGATACTTAACCAACTTATTGGAAAGATTCTCAGCTAATGAACAGAGGTAAGCTGTCACACCAATGTTGATCATTATTATTGTCCACGAGTATACTTTCATAAATCGTCATATCTTAATAATACCTAATATTTTATAGATACCACCTTAAATGTACGGTTGGCCACAGGAATTCTTACACAGGTTATTTATAAAGAGAGGATCATTATTCTGGCAATACTGCAATGAATGGCCAACCAAGAGACACGTTAATTGCCAGACAACAAACCTAATAATAATAATAATAATGTATTTAAGTTACGTATTCATACAATTCCTATATGTTGTAAGCCATCGAAAACATCAACGTGTAAAAATTCTTATGTTCAATAGCACCTGTATAAATCATCATGCCATCAGTACTGCTTCACCAACTGATTATATTTATGTGAAGTGGAGACATAACTCTTGTCCCCGACTGTACAGCCACCCCTTTCATGCTGCTCTCACTCTGCCTCTCTGTAGCCACCTCATGCATTCTGATTGCCTGTTGGTAGTGCACTGATTGGCTGTTGATGGTGGTTATGCCTGGCCTTGGAGTGCATTCGCTTGGTGATATGACTGCCCTTAGAGAGCTTCGTGTGTATAGTGCTGTTATTACTCTGGACCTGTTTGTTTGTCTGTCATTAGCAAGCTTGAATAATGTACAATCGGCCTCAGGAATTCGTATACACCACTGTTGACATCAAGGGTTCGTAACAACTTGAAAATTTAGTGCATTAATTTCCTAACATCAAATTTTTCTAGTAATGTTATTTGGGTAATACTTGAATCACTCAACAGAAGAATGCCTACATTATGTGCAGAATAAAAAAGACCTCTTTTAACTAATGCTCTGTGTACCAATTTCTGAGGCTGACTGTGTGTGTCTAACCATGGCTGGGCTTAAATGTCCCAGTTTGTATGTACTTATGGATGAATGTCTGCATGTATTTATGTATGAATGTCTGCATGTATTTATGTGTGTATTTATGTATGAATTTCTGCATGTATATATTTATGTATGAATGTTTGTATGTATTTATGAATGCATGAATGTCTATAGTATGTATTTATGAATGTATATTGCATGTATGTTATATATATATATATATATATATATATATATATATATATATATATATATATATATATACATATATATATATATATATATATATATATATATGAATGTATGTATGTATTTATGTATGAATGTATGTATGTATTTATGTATGAATGTCTGTATGTATTATATATATGAATGCCTGTATCTGTATATTTGTATGCATGAATGTTTGTATGTAAGTATATATGGATTTAAACCTCACAATCACCTTATTTACAATCACAGTTGCAAATCAATATACCATAGAATTTATGCAACGTACAATTCTACTATACCAAAGCAACCCATTCAACGATAACAGATGTTTTGTTTTATTGACAAGTTTCTTAGTGATGGGGTAAAGTTTCTTAGTGATGGGGTAAAGTTTATTAGTGATGGGGTAAAGTGTATTAGTGATGGGGTAAAGTTTCTTAGTGATAGGGTAAAGTTTCTTAGTGATGGGGTAAAGTTTATTAGTGATAGGGTAAAGTTTCTTAGTGATGGGGTAAAGTTTCTTAGTGATGGGGTAAAGTTTATTAGTGATGGGGTAAAGTTTATTAGTGATGGGGTAAAGTTTCGTCAGATGTTTGATTTCAGCTGGACATATTCTCTGAAGAGGGTGGCATTCTATTATCATCAAAAGTAGTCAATAAGGTACTGTCATTGGCACTAATAAATATTAAGGAGTGCTTCGAATACTTAAAATTACTTACATACATACATACGGTACATACATACATACATACATACATATACCAGGCCTTCATCTCCACGCACACCCTCTGAAACAAAATGCCCAAATGCTTCGAATACCTAGAGACAGTAAATAAATGAACAATATGATCTCCATTGGAATTACTTCTTTGGTGAATTGAACTGTTGAAAAATTTAACCAAAGCAGTAGGCCTATACATATTATTAGTGCTTGTGACTGTACACTTGCAATCAACTATTTCTAGCTCACCTGAATCTAAACCCAATATCTGAAGCAGGCGGTTTCTGGACGACAGCCCACCCAAACCATCATAAGGCCATAAACAGTCATTTCGAACCAATGGAGGCTTTGGGTGGGCTGTCGTCCAGAAACCGTGTGCTCCAGATATCGGAAATCGACTCAGGTGGTCTAGAGATTGTGGAATGCGAGAGTATTTGTAAGCACCGCAATATTCTAATATCTTAAAGTGGGAAAATGATATTGTAGGTGAACTAGAAGCTACTGATGATTCCTTCGTACACTCACGATCAAAAATATGTATTCAAACTTGCTTTGAATAGCCTGATCGAATATTAAGTGAGCTCAAGCAAATATGAAACAGGATAAGCGTTGTAATTGGTTTACTAGTATGTCAAATTATTCGAAACTTCAACAAAACCTGGATACAAATTTTGAATTGCGATTGTAGCACATCACAAAACTAAACATACTGATGGTGTATGTTTCGTGACAGGGTTAGAATAAATCCGTAGCATCCATTTCGGTCACAGAGAATAATTATTCCCTAACATACAGCCCTCATATGCAGTAAATATGAAGTAAATAACATACCCGCTTCAAAACGACCCCAGTGGCTGAGATATTGACAATGAACTAAGGGGACAATTGCTGATTAAGGGGGTATTATACTTTTTGGTACATTGGAGCGCCTTGATTCCTCCAAACTATGTCAGGAAACAGTGCCAGATTAACAAAAATAATGGTGGACTGTTGCTTGGAATAGTGTAGAGGAATAAATTGTTCCTAATTATCTGACATTGTACAGTACTATTCCTTTAAGACCATTACAAGAGTGTATTATTATTATTATTGATGTCCTAACACGTGTACTCTCCCTTAAGGGGATTGTAGAGTGTTGGTAAATTATGGAGCAAATTATTCCTCCAATTTATTTCAGGCAACCAGCCACCAATATTTATGTTAATCTGATTCTGTTTCCTGACATACTTTGGAGGATTCATGGCCCTCCAATGTACCAAATGTATCCTCTCCCCTTAAAGGACTAAATTAAGGACCCCTGTGATGTAGTCAGAAAAATGGAGGCAAATGAGTCCTTCAAATATTGCCACGAAAAACAACCAATATGGAAGGAGTTGGTTTCGTGGCACACTCAGGAGGAATCAGAAGCCACCAATTCTCCTACAAGGCTCACAGGTTCCTTAATTAATTAAATAAAGCAGAAATATGAAGTTGAAAACCGCTTCCTGTTCTCTTGTTCCTGTTCGATATATTTCACTCCTGCAGTACAATAACAAATACATAAACTACACTGATTGTAATATTCTAGCAGCCTTATCTGGCAGGCAAACCTCTGTATATAATAAATCTGCATACTTAATTGAAACCTTCGGAGGAGATTTCTGATAACTCTCTCTCCCTAATTTAAAAGGCAGGAGCGCTGTGAAGCAATAAACATCACAGTCACTGTAACGCAAAAGACATTCTATTTATAATATATTTTACATGAGTGTATAAGTGAAAGGAAAACGATTATCTTGTGGAAAATGTTTGGGTCTGTGTTTATTCCTAGTTACCTTCGATTGTATTATTATGAATGAGTAACGAAGATATAATGTTGTTAGTCATAAAGCAATGGACAATAACGTACTGTACAGTCGGCGGCAATAGTCCTGTCGCTACATCAGCCAAGTCACGAAGTACTGCATGGAAATATAAGCTTCACAGGCTCGTAAACTAAAGAACCAGAAGTTTATTATTTTTCTACCTTGATATTATAATCTTGTGTTAGTGAAAGTGTTTGTTTGATGGTTTTCCTTCATGTTATCCTTTAAGAAATGCTAAGTGAGGCGACACGAATTTTGCCGCCGACTGTACGTACCTTGGAAACCATCTATGTACAGTCGTGGTCAACAATAATCTCCACATTAGGGTGACCCTGGTAAACGTTTGACAACTTCCATCCTTTCGTTAGCTGAGAAACTTTCTGATACATAGGTTAAGTATTGTACCATCTCCTAATTTACTGCAAGCACACACACACACACACACACACACACACACACACACACACACACACACACACACACACACACACACGTACAGTCACGAGCACTAATAAGTATCCAGGTGTGCTTCGAATACCTAGAGACAGTAAATAAATGCACAATAAGATCTCCATTGGAAGTAGTTCGTTGGTTCAAAGCTTCAACCAAACCTGTATATATACTTATTAGTGCTCGTGACTGTACAACACGCACGCACACGCTCAAGCCCTCCCCTCCCCCCCCCCAACACACACACAGGATTAGATCTACAACTATCAGTACAACCATGGATCCTTGCGACATAACCCCATCCATCACTGCCAGCACGAGACCCAAAACCCAACTCCTCCTCCTTACCCAGGGATCCACAACATCACTCTTGCCAACACCAGTCTGTCATCCGTCACGCACACCTTCAACCACTGACACACACACTCACACTCACATTTACACACAATCACCAATATTGAAAACAACCCCC
The DNA here is from genome assembly GCA_033782935.1 of Petrolisthes cinctipes. Lineage (NCBI taxonomy): Eukaryota > Metazoa > Arthropoda > Malacostraca > Decapoda > Porcellanidae > Petrolisthes > Petrolisthes cinctipes. The sequence goes on from JAWQEG010007262.1 coordinate 47,463, forward strand.
AAGCAACCTCAACACAACATAACCTTGGACTACCTCTATTATTTTCACACACACACACAACCCTGACAGCACTCATTCATACACACACACACACACACACACACACACATACCCAGCACTCACTCTCTCACACACACACACACACACACAACCCTGACAACACTCATACACACACACACACACACACTACAATCAATGCACGTCAACATCACCTAACCTTATACGACCTCTACCATTGTCATACATACCTATTCAACCATAAACAATGTAACTACCATCATTATTATCTCTCAACACAACACAAACTTCCATTACTTCTACCATTGACATACATACGAGTACATGCACATTCAATTATTATCAATGTAATAATATCATATCATAATATTATCCCTCGGCACCACACATGCTTTCATTATTTTTACCATTGTCACACACACACACACAAACACACACACAATCACTACCATTTAAAACTACCACCAAACCTCAACAACATAACCTTGGACAACCTCTACCATTTTCACACACACACACACACACACACACAAAATCACTACCATTGAAAACTACCATCACCAAACCTTGGACAACCTCTACTATTTTCACACCCACCCACTACCATTACAAATTACTATCACCAAAGCACCTCAATAGCACATACTACTACTACTACTACTACTACTACTACTACTACTACTACTACTACTACTACTAACCAATCATTACTATACCCACCATCACTATCCCAAACACATAATGCTACATAATAACAATATAACTAATTACTAAGCTTGCATCAACTGGTATAGTACAGTAATTATGCATAACACTGAAAATTTTGCTATGTTCAATCACACAGTGTATCAAAACAAATCATATAAATTTAGTTACCGGTGGTTAATTATGTATGCTACTACTAAATGACCCGGACGTTATCAATATAAAGTAATTAATTAACCGTGTAATTATTTTATTTTGAGCCCTATTGATCTAAACTCATTTGGGAAGGGTCATTAATCATCTTCTTGTACTTCGCTTTTGGTTTATTAAGGGAAGAGTAAAATGTTGGTCAATCTGGAACAACCTATTCCTTCAAACTATTCCAAGCAACAGATCACCATTATTTTTGTTCATCTGGTCCTGTTTCCTGGCACACTTTGGAGGAATCAAGGAGCACTAATGTACTAAAAGTGTATCAGAATTATCATTACCACCACCATCATCATTATCCCCACAAGCATCATCATCATCATCACCACCACCATCATTATCACCACTATCACCACCACCACATCCATCATCACTATCACCACCACCACCACCAACAACAACACTCGCATTATTATTATTATTATTATTTTTACCGTATATTATAATTATTGTTTTGACCATCAACAGCTATTCAAAAACATACATGTATATTTTGTTCCAACTACCACAGCTATTGTCACGAACACCACCACCACCAACACCACCACCACCACCATCATTATAATAATCAACACAGTCACCGCCATTACAACCACAAACATGATCATTAACAATACTCCTGGCGACCATCAATACACCAATGGTAATTAATTAGCAAAACGACATATTACTTACTGACCTACATACTCCATTCTACCACGACAAACTACAGTAACCTAACTGTTCTATACATACATACCATTGCTGCTTCACCCACACACATTCCCTGATTCTGTGTTCTCCCCCTCCACAGTAGGCTATACGTACAGTACCATACTCTATACCTCTTCACACTCTTCTTCATTTTCACATCCCTTTCTCTCGGTTAAACTCGTCTCTTTTCCCATTTTTCACATCTTACTATTCAATATAGCCTTATCTGTTTTCCGCCCTTTCCTTTTTTCCTTCCATTTTTATTGCCTCTTTTTTACTTTTTCCCCATTAATTCTTATTCTTTTCCCTCTCTTTCATATGAACTTCCTAGTAGTGCATCTATCAATATCCCGTTCACTTCACCCGGTCCCCACCTTTATTTACCTACCTTGTACAGTCACGAGCACTAATAAGTATACAGCTTTGGTTGAAGCTTTGAACAGTCCCATTAACCCGCGAAGTAATTCCAATGGAGATCTTATTGTGTATTTATTTACTGTTTCTAGGTATTCGAAGCACACCTGAATACCTATTAGTGCTCGTGCCTTTACATTCCACCAGTATCCGTATCCAATATTTCTATCATTATCTTCCCCCATACACTCCAAACCTTATACTATATCTTTATCGTCTCTCCCTCTCTTTTTTCCACTTTCGTCCACCTCTCAACACTCCTTCCCCTATACTTTTACATCCTATCCTTTGTCAACTTTTATATTATCTGTTTATTATTCCCCTCGCCACGCCTCATTTCCCAGGCCAAGCATCAACAACACCTTATACATTCAAGGGACCCTGTGATGTAGTCAGAAAAATTGGGGATAAATTAGTCCTTCAAATATTGCCACGAAACACCACCTATATCGAAGGAGCTTGTTTCGTGGTATGGTCAGGAGGAGTCAGAAACCTCCAATTTTTATACACGGTCCCTAATCCCTCTCCCAAGCCTCCCCCCCCCTTAGTCCTTTCTCCCCTCGACCATAATAATTATTTCACAAACTCTAAGCCCCCATACTTCTTAACTTCCACCACTTTACCCACTTTATAAATCTCTCTACCATCCCCTCCACACACACACACACACACACACATCTCTCTCTCTCTCTCTCTCTCTCTCTCTCTCTCTCACACACACACACACACACACACACACACACACACACACACACACACACACACACATCTCTCTCTCTCTCTCTCTCACACATACACACACACATCTATCTATCTCTCTCTCTCTCTCTCTCTCTCTATCTCTCTCTCTCTCTCTCTCTCTCTCTCTCTCTCTCTCTCTCTCTCTCTCTCTCTCTCTCTCTCTCTCTCTCTCTCTCTCTCACACACACACACACACACACACACACACACACACACAACAACAACAACGCCCACCACCACCACAACCAATCCCACAACACCATGGTGAACAATTCTACCTCAGCTCTTTTTCGCTCTCACTACAAAATAAAAATGCATCAACATTTTTTATTCACTATTCATGTATTCAAGGGAGAGCTGATGTGATTATAATATTATGGAGGCTAATTAGTCCTGGGTGTTGTGTTGTATCAATGTCTCTTTTTCTCCGACTGGGATGGAAAATCTGTGACGCCATCCTGGTGACATTACAGTCCACTAGTATTTTAAGAAAGGAAATTTGGGAAAGGTAAATTTTATCGTAAACCAATGGATCATTAAATTGCAAAAGCTAAGCTAATCTTGACACTAAACGTCATTGGTAGCTGTGACTTGTATGCTTATTTATACATACCTCTTCCCTGGATGACAATTGAGCTTCTCCCCTATTCTATATCATATCTACGTGTCTTATTTTTTAATTAAGTGTTGTTTATGACATTAAGGAGAATTGAGGTGAAAAAGAACAAGATATTGGAGTAGAGGGTGAGAGAAAAATAAGTCGAAAAGGAATGGAGGAAAGGTGAAGGAACAGAGAGGGAGAGAAAGAGGAGAGAAGGAAAGGGAAGGGGACAGAGGTATAAAAAACAAAAGTAAATGTGGAGAAAAGGATCATTGGAGAAAACCTGAAGATGGGAAGGATCATAGAAAAACGCAACATGAAAACAGGAAACAAAGGTAATAAAGTATTAAAAGGTTTAAAAGAATGAAACTGGGAGGCAGAATGGTGTGTTGATAGAGGCCGAGTGATAATTGTGTGCACATTGTCTGGCAAAACACATCATGGAATTGGTTACCAAACCCGTTATGTACGAATTATATTTTGCTACATCCGGTGAAAAGAGATATTTGTTCGCATTGGAATTGTTGCTGGCATGAGCTGGTGGTAGTTTGCATGCATGGCAAATTACATTGTTTACATGGACTGAGTGCTGTTTGCATGGTTCGAAAGGTTGTACAGTCGGTGGCATATGTTCAGTATTTTCACTTACCCATCAGTACAGTATATTTTGACTATCCTGATTGTACATTAGAAGGAACAAGTTTTTTTTTTTTTAATTATTAATAATTACTATTTCACGCATCGTACGGTTGGCCACAGAAATTCTTACACATGCTATAAGGAAAGAGAGGTTATTATTAGGGAACTACTGCAATGAATGATCAACCAAGTGACTCTGTGATTGCAAAACAACAAACCTAATAATAAAATTGTATTGTAGTTAAGTAGTCGTACATTTTCTATATGTCGTAACAAAACAAAAACAAGAGCGTGTGTACGAATTCCTGTGACCAACTGTACATGAAATTGTGTTTGGTACAAGGTCGCACCACCATCATCTCTAAGGTATCAGAAATGGATATCGATTCCACCCGGGGCTTGGTCACATAAAACTGTAGGTTATTGGCTTATTCTTAGGGTATAGGTTGGCACTACCTCTTCCCCTTATTCTTCACCACAACTGCATCAACCTATCGCCCTTTATGGACCCTGTAATCGTGTATGAAAATTGGAGGCTTCTGATTCCTCCTGACCATGCCACGAAACAACCTCCTTCGATATAGGTGGTGTTTCGTGGCAATATTTGAAGGACTCACTTATCTCCAATTTTCTGACTACATCACAGGGTCCCTTAAAGTGTATTATATTTTTCATAAGGACGGGTGAGACACACACTTTACTCTGACAGTGCAATCAACAAAGACATTATTTTCAACTTATCACCCCAGCCAGAGTGGGATGCCTTTCGAAAATAATACTTTTTTGCCGCTCGTCCAGTGGAGTTGGAAATCCAGAGTATGATATAAATTATGTCAGGAAAATATACTTATTTAATAGAGTTTAAAATGATGCAAAGTGCACCTCTCACAATAAACATAAAATGCTATGAATTATAAAGCACAGACACGTTCATTTGTTTTGTCATTTGTTTAACGTACAAAGTGTAATTTGACTTTTTCAGCCAACTGTATATTCACTGACAGAGTTGTATATAATAGCTGTCATTTGCATTCAATTTTTTGAAAGCTTTGTTTTCCTATATATTCTGTACTTGATAATAGACTGAAATAAACAGTTCTGGAAATTGCATTAATATATATTAAATGAAATGTTATATACTTTCCGCTGTAATATGCTGTAATGTGTAATAGAGCTGTTTGGAATGGATAGCATGTCATCCATACTCTGATCCTCTCATCTACACACCCACATACCCACCCAAACCTTGACCTTTATATCTGGTCATAACACTCAAACACATACTGTATTATGGTGTACAGTTGGCCACAGGAATTCCTACAGAGGCTGTATAGAAAGGGAGATAATTATTCTGAAAGTTTTGCAATGAATGATTTACCAAATGACTCAGTGATTGCAAAACAACAAACCTAATAATAATGTTGTCTATACGTTGTATACCTTCGAAAACAACAGCGAGTGTAAGAATCCTTGTGGTTAATAGTACCAAAGTTCAGGCCCTCAGCCAGCCACAATATGACTTAAATAACTGTGGTTAAAACGACAAAACACAGTTCGCCATTTACCCTCTGTTGCCTAGTAGATGGAACCACAGGTGCCTCAGTTACATTGTGGCGGGCTGAGGGAACAACCTTTTGTACACTCGGGGTCAGAAGTTGTGTCTCGATCCCCTGGAACGATGATTCGCAACCAGGCGAAGTTGGAAGGTTGGAACAAGGGTATGTTGTGTGGAGAGACGTGCAAGGTGCACCGTTGTTCGAACCATCAAACTCTTCTATTAATCATAAGGTGAGGTGGCCTAGTGGTTAGTGTACTGGACTCGTAATGTAACGGTCGGGAGATCGATTCCTCTCAGATGAGATTTGAGTTTCAGGCACTAACTATAAGGCCACCAAACGTCGTAAAACATTTGGGAATTACCCTCATTTCCCACCCTCTGTGGCTGGGTACCAGTTCGGAAGTCGTGACGTGTGTGTGTGTGTGTGTGTGTAACAGTTGACCTGGGCCACGGTAACGGGCTTGATGAAACCTATGTCCAGTGTCGGAACATTAAAAAAAAAAAAAAAAAAATTCTGACCGCGACTGTACACAATAGTACACGTACCATGGTGGACAATAATAATCATCCACATTGGGGTGACTCATGTAAGTGTTTGACAGCTTCCCTTACCCCGTTCGCTGAGAAACTATCCAATAAGTACTGTAATTTAAATACCATCTTCTAATTTAGTACAAGCAGCTACTGACTCACTATTCAATACAATAATATCATATGAGAAAGTGAAAACATTAGTCAGTAATTTGTTTGAGGTATCCATTTGTTTATTGAAACTTATGTCCACGACTGTACCTTGCCTCAACGAGTTACGAGCACTGCGTCAGGAGGGTTTGGCGAAATGTTGAGCCGCTGTGTTGATATATTCGTAGTAGCATTGTGGATATTAGAGCAGGGATGTGTGTGTTTTGCTTCTTCATTTCTTTTATTACGAATACACAAACACACTGGGGCCAACTGATATATTTGTAGTAGCATTGTGGATATTATAGCAGGGATGTGTGTGTTTTGCTCTTTCATTTCCTTTATTACGAATACACAAACACTCTGTGGCCAACTGATATATTCGTAGTAGCATTGTGGATATTATTGCAGGGATGTGTGTGTTTTGCTTCTTCATTTCTTTTATTACGAATACACAAACACACTGAGGCCAACTGATATATTCGTAGTAGCATTGTAGATATTATTGCAGGGATGTGTGTGTTTTGCTTCTTCATTTCTTTTATTATGAATACACAAACACACAAGGGCCACATTTCGCCAAACCCATTAGACGCTTTTTCGTTACTAGTGAAGGCAATTGTACTTTGTCTCCTAACCTAGAAGTCCTCATCCAATATATAAGAACATAACATAAGAAATTAGGAAACTGCAGAAGGTGAGTTGGCCCAGTTCTTGACAGCTCCTTAAATACCCAATACCCATACCTTCTAAACCATAACAAGATTTCTTTATGCACATATCCTCACTCTATATATAATCCACAATACCTGACTTTTACCCAAACGGTATGAACACTTTCAATAATACTTGTATACCAATTCATACAAACTGTGTACTTTGACTACTCAGCCCACACACCCGAACCGTTGCTCACAATACCACTCCCAAATTCCAACCACTAAGCGACTTACGAAATAAATAAAAGAAAAACGAGAAAAAATCGTGCAGCGTATACATGAACATCATTTTGTGAGAAAATAATATGGCTTGGCATTGAATAAATAATATTGTTTAAATTCAAGGTTGGAATTCGAAACTATTAGGTCCTTTAGGGGAGATTTTCTTGTTGGTGAATTGGAAGGTCTCTGATTCCTCCAAACAATGCCTCGAAACACTTCCCCTATTAATACCATTTAGGGCATCTGTTTTCTGGTATTGTTAGGAGGAATCAGTAGCCTTCCAATTCACCGACAAGAGAATCTCCCCTTAACCACCTCTGACACCAACTTACTACGGTTCTGTAGCCTGCCCTAGCTTTGAACTTTTAACAAGGGTTCACTGTGTAACGTTATTTTTCTATTGTTATTATACTTCTACTTCATAATTATCATCCTAGATCCGTACATGCTTCCCGTGGTATATAGGGAAGTAGAGTAAAAATCGTTGGAATAAAATAGTAGAAGTAAACACTGAAGAGAACTAAAGGCTACTGATTATTTTTAGTCAAGTGAGGAAACCAGGATGATAAAACGACTCTGAAATAATCTTGAGAGCTCCCGGCCAACTTCTTCCCACTTTCATGAAACCTTGATAGTTCTCTCTCCATCACTTCCTCCCTCCCTTCCCAACTCCCTTCCTCCTTCTTTCAGAAATCTTACGCTCCTCCACCTTTTTTTTTTCTTTTTCAGTATCTTATAGTTTCCATTAGCACATTAAGGACCCTTTGATCGTGTTTGAAAATTGGTGGCTTCTGATTCCTCCTGACCATGCCACGAAACAAGCTCCTTCCATATAGGTGGTGTTTCGTGGCAATATTTGAAGGACTCGTTAACCTCCAATTTTCTGACTACATTTCTTACTTCCCTCTCGATGTTTTCCGTTCCCTCCCGACCACTACGACTGTTGCTGTTAGAATTTCCTTTGTATTCGTTTAGGTTAACTGATTGATTAATTGATATTTGGGGCCGCAACAGCGAGGTCATATGGCGCCCGAGGATGAAGGTGATTGGGAGGTGGGACAGTAAGCACAAAAGGTAACAGATGAAAAAAAAAAAGGGACAGTTGGAAAAAGTGAAAGCCAGTTTTAGTCGCCTTATTTCATTAAGTAAATAGTTTCGTTTCTTTAATATTCCTTAGTATTATGGTTCAACCTCTCCAACTTTCTCGCTTCCTAGCCGTATACAGTATTAGACAGCAACCCCAAGAGACAGCTGGTGAAAAGTCGACTCAACTCTCCACTCACATTTTTAAGATGGTAGGTAAATAATGTACAGATGCTGAAGGGAGTTTCTTTACCAACATGGAGAACCTCTTACCCCAGCACACACCTTGGTCTAGTAATGGAAAAACGTTATGAGTAAATTATAGTAAAATATATAACGACTAAGATGATTGGTTGATAAGTTGCCAGGAAATTTTAATGATAAAGTAACAATGAATAAACAAGAGAGTATTATGGTCAACTAAAGATGTGGTGTGCTAGGGTACAGAGGGACCACCATGAGGGTAAAGAAACTCTCTTCCACAACAGTATCACTTAGAGGAGGGATCAGTAGTAGCCTGGGTGATGCAATGGCCTTGGATCCCCGGATAATGGTTGTTATAACTCGCCAAGACACTACGATAAAGGAGGTTTCCAGTTCTGTTTTACCTCCATGTTCAAACAAAGGTTAGAGTTGTTCGTCTTCTGTCATATCAGGTCATATTACATAAGCCAAACTTTTGGTAATTATCTGTTTATTGAATATATTTTGGGAAAGTGATCAATTATTTGACATTATCTGTTTACTTTGGCTTCAGTCCTCGCTTGGAAAAATACATCTGCCAATTCAAAAGTATTCATCTCAACATTTAGTCAGAATGTACTCGTGTTCGTCTGCAATTATTTTGTTTATATATATATATATATATATATATATATATATATATATATATATATATATATATATATATATATATATATATATATATATATATATATATATATATATATATATATATATATATATACTCTAAACGTTACACTTTATCTGCTGTAGGCAATTCCCGGTTAATTATTTCGAAGGTTAATTTGGTCACAAACCATCCCAGCGAGATAAAGCTTAATTATTCCTATGAGGAAATTCTCATGGTGATGCTGGTAGCAGCTTCTGAAATGTGTACAAAACCGCATGGAATTTATAATATTAATAAAACAAAGGTAATTATTTGAAGATAAAAATAGACAACCACCCAAGGCCTGGAAGACCCTGTAGGACGAGGGGGAAGGTTAAAGAGAGGAGGAACAACAAGCACCATGGAAATTGAAAAACAAGAAAAAGAAAAGGAATTCACAGCACCAACCCGTCGTAGTAATATAAAAAATGGGTTAGTAGTAAACAACAACAACAACTCAAGTAGCTGTATACATGAAGCGATAACATCTCATTTGGCAATAAACTGGATAAAATATAATATTATAATAAAGAGAAGGTTGGTGCTGGACCCCATGCCTTGGTTTTAACATTACCTCTAAGCCCCAACTCTCTTCAGTAGTGTTTCTCCTTAAGGATATCTCTCACCATAAAAGAAACGTATGTACAGTTGGCCACAAGAATTCGTACACACGTTGTTGTTTTAGAGGATTTACAACATACAGAGAAACTGTAAGACCTCGTAACTGCAATGCAACATTATTATTAGGTTTGTTGTTTTGCAATCACCGAGTCACTTAGTTGACCATTCATTGCAGTACTTCCAGTATATTGACCACTCTTTCCATATTGCCTGTGTAAGAATTTCCGTGGCCAACTGTACAGCAATTGGCAGTTCTTTATATTCTACCACCTCACCGAACTTGACTGAGGGTTCACTCAGACATATAAGCCGTCCAGTGATGAGAAAGTTGTTCGATTTTGGAGAGGCTTTACGAGAGATCCAGTTCTAATTATAAAGGATTTAAGGTGAGATAGAAGGGATCAGGTCCTGTACACCACTCATCACCTCCCTCTTATATCGGGTGAGAGAGTGGCTTGAGGCACCTTGGGTCATTAGCGACCGTAATTAGAGTCCCCGTCCCTCATTAGGATTATTAAAATGTAGGTCATTATGCAGTGGAAATGAGGTTAATGATCAACTCACCCCTCCACCCTTTACCTCGTAAGATCGTTTGGCCTAGAATAAATTATGCTAATGGGGTGTTTATTCCACTGCTCGTTTCCCCCCCCCCCCAGCCCTCTATCCTTTCACATCATAGACCCAAATCACTGACCCTCGTGTTGTCTCACAGTGCTGACCGCTACTAGTGTCAGTCAGTCTCAAGTACCCCATTATAATCTCTCCTTGTGCCACCTATCACTAACTTTGATGTTGATCACGTCTCTAACCTTCTCTATTATACCGTACCTCATTAATGTCCACTAACACTGATCCTCGTTTTGCACCTCATCAATTGCCACCATTACTGAATCTCCTTTTGTATTATTGGTTTTATTTTTTCTATATTTATGAAGACGAAGACTAAAGGCCCACTTATTGTCCTCTCCTCTCAGATAAAACGAGTGAGAGAAGTCCAGAATCATGTCCAGATTCGTTCGAGATGCTTAGACATTACTTTTGGAAAGCATAAGTCGTAGTAAAGTGGAAAAATTGATGGAATTTTAGAGTTTTCCAGACTTGACCAATTGTGTGTATGAAAGACAGGTTATCTTTTGTATGAGATGGGTTGAAAAAGGATGAGATTGAGTAGCCTGGCGAGTGTTACATGCTCTCATGAGAGGAGGAAGCATACATTCGAGAAAGAGAGAGAGAGAGAGGAGAGAGAGGAGAGAGAGAGAGAGAGAGAGAAGAGAGAGAGAGAGAGAGAGAGAGAGAGAGAAGAGGAGAGAGAGAGAGAGAGAAGAGAGAGAGAGAGGAGAGAGAGAGAGAGAGAGAGGAGAGAGGAGAGAGAGAGAGAGACACTGTATTACAACAATAAGGGGGAAGAGTTGATGAGGAGGAATACCTTTGTTTCCACCCTGTTTGGGAGTAATATGAAGGTAGAGCCGTACTGCATACAAGTTGGGATGAACCTTCTGTACTGAGACGGCAACTGTGTGGGGAAGAAATATTAACTGAATCAGGGCAACATACCTAATGTCTTTGATGCAGTTTTGGCTAGATATAAGTTGATCATTCCAAGAGAAACCGTCAGAGAAAGAGGCTCCAAAATTAATTCCAAGTGTATTGAGAGAAGATGAAGATGAAGTTGTTGTGTCATTGAAGAAGGATACTGTAAGTTGGAAGGTGAAGGAACTGGATTTGGGAAGCATTGAAAGCCACGAGATTTTTGGATATGAGGGGAAAGGTCAGAGATCAGGTGTGGTACTACATTATCACGTGATGAGGAGAAAAGCTATGTGGATGTATTGTTGTCAAACGGGTGGAGTAGTGCAGAGTGGAATCATCGGCATAAAAGTGGGAAGGGAGAGAAGTACAGCTAAAAAGGTCATTGCCAAAAAGAAAAAAGAGAGTAGGTGATAGGAGAGAACCCTGAGGAACACCACTGTTGATAGACTTAAAAAAACAGTGACCATTTACAACATCAGCTATAGACCGGCCAGAAAGGAAATCAGAAATAAAGATGCAGAGGGAGAGATAGAAACCGAATGAGTGCTGTTTGGAAATTAAAACTTTGTGCCAGACTCTATCAAAAGTTTTGGATATCTAACGTGATAGTAAGCTTTTCACCAAAGTTCATAATAAAGAATGATGACCTTGATATCAGAAAAATTGATTTAGTGTTGCCAGTAGACCACCTGTGACGAAAACCATACTGACGATCAATAAAATCATGACGAATTAGGAGCTTTTGAATTTTGCAGCTAAATGTAGATTTGAAGACTTTGGATAGACAAGAGATCAGAGCAATATAGAACATGTTAAATCAGAGCAAACTTCCAGCAAGAAAGAAATGTATTTTGATGGCAAAAAACAAAGGCAAAAAGATTCGTCTTAGCAGGGAGTCAGCACGAAAGCATCGTACTTAATTAAGGATGGCTGGAAGAATTCCATCAGGACAGTACACCTGCCAAGTGTGAAAGACAGAGAGCAGGAGAAATGTCCTTTGTAGAAATTCTAATGGCAGGCTTAAATAAGTCAGAGGGAAGTTGAAGATGGAGTTACAGTGTCGGAATTGTCCAGAGTGGAGTAAAATGTAAAGGTTGGAGAGAAGAGTTCAGTTTTATCAGGAAGGATGAGAGGACGGAAGGAGGAAAGTAGGAAAGTTGCTTGGAAGATTTTTGGCAGGATGCCAGAATGAACGAAAGAGAGTATAAGTTGGAAAGGTTATTGTACTTTTCATGGATGAACATGATTCTGGGCAGTACTATACAGACACGGCCTGTGTTTCCTTAGTTTGAAGGTGTTGGTGCCGTTTGTAAGCTTCCTTCTTATTGTGGAAAGCAGTAGGAAAAACGTAATTAAACCAAGAATTCTTTGTATTAGACAGAGAAAGAATATGGAATGTATGCCTCTATGCCATAAAGGACCACCACTGTGACGAGCGCAGTATGTTTTTAGAGGGACCCCGGAAACTAAAGCAAAATTCAATCCATGAAAAATCTATAAAGTACTGCCTCGGATTCTTCCAGTTTACGGCGCCGTAGTGCCACAGACGCCGCCTCCTGGGAAGATCCAAAGGTCTATAGGAGCTATAAGAGCTATAGGACAAGACACGGAACCAGGATTGTGATCGGAGGAGCCGAATAGAGAGGAAATGTTAGGATTACACGCAAAGGGATGAAAGGTTAAATGTAAATTAGGCTCATCAATTGCCACCTTTAATGACCCTCCTGCTGTAGAACATCAAATTGTCATTATCATTGACACTATTGTTGCCTCCCATTACTAACAACTGTGTTTAACCTCATGAATGACCCAAAACTCACTATTCCTTGGCTCTTATACTTGGTCTGTAATCACGACACTATGGCCTTATACTTCACTGGGCACGACCTCTACTACTCTTATCCTACTATCACTGACCTTTCCTCCCGACCTCCCATCTAATATTACGCCTCTCACCCCATCCCTTTCAGTCACCCTCCCTCATCAATCTTCATTACGTGGGACCAATAAGTAGCTTTCACCATTGGCCATTTACTCCTCTCTCTTTCTCCTATCCTTCTGTCAGTCTGTCTGTCCTTAGCCTTGCCTTCTCTCTTCATTCTGTCACTCTTAAGTTTTTGCTCTCTTATATATATATATATATATATATATATATATATATATATATATATATATATATATATATATATATATATATATATATATATATATATATATATATATATATATATATATATATATATATATATGAAAAACAGTTCACATTGTCATGGTATCATGATTTTAAGCTTAATGCAAACTAACACTTAGTGAGTTTGGTGTAGCCAATAGATGTGCAATCATAAACGAAATAAATATAAGGAAATTTGGCAACTCTAGCGAGGAAATCCGCAATAGAAGAACTGGAACCTTGAGAAGTGAAGACACAGTACCGTGGCAGCACTAACTCAACCTAACCAATTTCAACCAAAACAAATTGAATAAAGCCAAGTTAGCACGCACACACTCACACACCGCATCCTCAGATACTTAGGTTTTACTTACAGTATATATATTGCCTAAGACACTGGTCTGCTGTATTCTGACAGTGTGAAAATAAATGGTAAAATCCCCACTGCGGTCATTGTGAGATGGATAGATGTCACTTGGGCATTCACAGTTTAATCTATTCTGTTTCTTTAGAATTATACCTGTGAATTATAATTACCTTTGAAAAAACTAGAGATTACTATAAATAACTATATACAAAGGTATTGTATGGTTGGCTACTTTAATCTTTGTGCTATGTTTTGTATATTTAGTAATAACTTTGATGGTGGTTTATGGATTCCGTGTTGTTGTTGTTGTTGTTGATTCCGTGTTGTATGAGGCACTGTGCACTCGTCACTCTGTATCATATGATGTCTGTATCTTTATGGAATATAGTTTTCGATCTCTAACATTTCACAAAAACCTCACAGGCAACAGAAACGTTCACAATATTCCGTGAGAAATGAAATAAAATGTGAAGCGTAGTGTGAGGGTGTGTGTGTGTGGTGCGTCCAGAATACTGTGTGGTGTGTGTGCCTCAGGCGGCCTTGAAGTGGAAGGGACAGGGGAAGCATTTTTACCAATTGTATACTGGCTTGACCCTAGAAATAAAATGAGCTGGGAAAGGCAAGGAGACTAATTTTAAGGATATTCTATGGTTAGTTTTATCTCTACAGTCCAAACGTCATTATGAGAGAGAGAGAGAGAGAGAGAGAGAGAGAGAGAGAGAGAGAGAGAGAGAGAGAGAGAGAGAGAGAGAGAGTGTGTGTGTGATGAGCCTTTTAGTTTCCTCTCTGACTCTATATTCATTTACTCGTATGTAAGGTTTTCCTGTTTTTTATTCGCTGTATGTTGAGCACGACAGACTTAAGGGACCCTCTGATGAAGTAAAAAATTGGAAGTGAATGAGTCCTTCAAATATTGCCATGAAACATCATCTATATGGAAGGAGCGTGTTTCGTGGCATAGATAGGATTAATCAGAAGCCTGCAATTCCTATACACAATCACAGGGGTCCTTAACTACATGTAAAATTATACGACACATCAGGATAAGCTGTGGTCATAAACTGGTAAAGAAATATGGAGCTGTTTAAATACAAATTGCAAATCTTCACACAAATCATTCCACGTCTCTCTTGTATAGAAGTGTATGTAAAATGTGATAGCACTGTCGTATTCAGGAAAATTTGTTGATTAAACATATGTGCCTTATTACCAAATTGTTTGTGTCACTACAGAAAAAAATATTTTATGTAAAAAGTGGTATAAACTTTTCATATTCATACTCGGACTTTTCCCTGTTGTAAATATTTATATTTTATCTGTATTCTATTTTGGGAAACGAGTTTTAGGTCGAAGTATAATGCAGTCCAATAGCATGTGTATCTTGTGTATTAGTAATATAAAAGGACTATCTAAATTGATGAAAACTGATTGATTGATTGATTGATTGCTATTAGGCACAGCAACAGCGAGGTCATATGACGCCCGAGCAGGAAAGTGATTGAGAGGTGGGGACAGTAAGCACAAGAGGTAACGGATAAAAAAAAAAGGGCAGTTGGAGAAGTGATAGCCCCTTTAAGTCACCTTTTACGACAAGCAGGGATACTGGGGAGGTATTAATTATTTCAGTGTAGAAAGTTTACAGCCATAACCAGTGTTATATGATCAATACCGCCAGCCAATTAGCTACACTCCTACAGGCCCGGTAAATAGTTTAGTAACTACTTTAAATACCCGCTTAGAAAAGAAAAGAGAAGTTCGATTTACCTAATGATGATAGAGAAGTAACAGCCATCTTTGATAACCAAGAGACGATCGAACCTAGGAAGAAAATTTTCATGGCTAAACAAATACTTCAGATGAACTTTCAAATCTGCAAGGTAGGCTACACTCTCACCCAATAATTCATTAACTTCGCCAGCCAGTTATTACATCTTGGCTGCTTCAGATGTTCATGATTGCCTCAGTGCCAACCAGAAAAGAACGATGCAAATAAATCTAAAGGTTTTGAAACTGGTTGGCAGGGTTGAGGAACTTTTGGGTGAGAGTGTACCAAATATGAATGGGATATAATAGTTATATTTCAAGGTTTTTTTCATCCGTAGGCCTTATCCAAGCAAAATTAAATGTATATAACATTAACTTTTACCCGTGATATAATTCAGTCACTATCTGGCAACTGTAGCGATATCTAGGGTAGAATAAAAGCATTCTGTCTGTGTCCCTTATCTTGTGTTATCCTGAGATGCCTTGAGAAATAGACGAATTCTTGGTACTTCTATTTTAATATTTTCCTTACGAGTTATTTCTCCATATAACATTAAATACACATGTCTAGAGTAAGGGTAACGTATACATAGCATGCAAGACACACGTGGGGCGTTCTGGCATCACAGGTAGAATAATTAATCCACACGTTGCCAACTCAACTGCTTTCACTCAAAAATGGGATAGTTTTCACTTACGAACGCGATGCAAGCTTGCAGAATTTTCCTGCTCAAGTGAACTATAATTGACCCAAACTTGTAATCTTGGTTAATTTAGTGAGAGCAATAAATTTTTTAGTTATCCCAAGTACAAACATTTATACAGAAAAGAATACAACCAAATATAGCAATATATTTGTTTTAGCTATGGGCTGATATTTGCTTTGATAAGGCAGGTTCTTGTGTCCCGGAACCGAGGGAAATTCTGCTTTTATATAATCCCTCGTAATATTATCGTACATAAAAAAAAACCATGTCACTCACTTTAAATAATTACCATGAACCTGCACCGGTAGTGTTAATCCCTCCACCGGGTGGAAGATATTAAATTACTTTATTAAGGTAGAGTGGGCGGCTGGTCGAGGGAGAAAATTTCCGTTCTGTTTACAAGCTTGTTTCAGAACCACTGTTAGGTTAGGTTAGGTTAGGTTAGGTTAGGCTAGGTTAGGTTAGGTTAGGCTAGTTTAGGTTAGTTAGTTTAGGTTAGGTTAGGTTATGCTTTCATTCATACTCTTCTTGTAGGTAAAATAAGCTGGGAAAACAAGCGTGATTATTTTTTTTTATAATATCTTATGGTTAGTGTCAACCCAAAAGTAATTTTTCAATAAACTTTGCCTTTTTTGGTCCAGATTGAGACGGGGCCTGGCTGAAAAGAGGGGAATGATTGAACGGGGGTCCAAAAATGGCAGGAAGGCAGGGCTGAATAGAGAAAGGGAACTGAAGGTGGGACAAGATAAGTATTATATTAGGATTGATGATAGTACCTGATACCAGCGATAGAGGATAATAATAATATATGAATTATGAAAGGAGTGTTGGGAGGAAGGAAAGCCTAATTATTAAGCCATGATAAATCAACATGCCAAGTTATTACCAAAAGATATTATTATTTTGTGTCCTGCCCAGACTCAATAAGAGACAAGTTCTGAAGCTAAATTGAAGAGAAGAGATTGTGAAGTCGTGATATCTTCAAATATAATACTATCTTCAAATATATAATTGTAGATTATTGGATCATTAATAACTCGTCTCTACGGCGTAATCGCTTGACGCCAAAAC
>JAWQEG010007263.1:0-7500 GCA_033782935.1 Petrolisthes cinctipes
ACCACCTTCTATCTTGACAATGCAACGTGTGGCTTTCTCATTTTCTTATCCCAGTGGCCAAAGGCAATTAACTTCCACTGTGCTATTGTTGGGGAAGGTGTCCCAAAAACAAACTGACCCCGTTGTTACACACACACACACACACACACACACACAGAGAGAGAGAGAGAGAGAGAGGGGGAAGGAGATTAATCTGTCACTGTATCTCCTTTCTTTTTTATCCGTGTGCATATATGTGGTGTTCTCTCTCTCTCTCTCTCTCTCTCTCTCTCTCTCTCTCTCTCTCTCTCTCTCTCTCTCTCTCTCTCCAACTTGTTTCTGAATGGACCAAAACTTCCTATCAGTGATGAGATGTGAAAGAGAGGAGGGTCCTCCACCCACCCAAAGGTATCTCCTTACACACACACACACACACACAATGAAGACACGCCTTTATACGTACATGCACACACTTATTTACTTACACTTACACACACACACATAAACACATACACACACAATGAAGACACGCCTTTATACGTACATGCATGCACACACATATTTACTTACACACACTTATTTACTTACACACACACACACGCAATCGGAGGGTGGGGTGCGTGGAAAGACTCGAGTTTACTTTCACTAACATTCCTCTCCCTCCCTGCCTCCCGGATCACAAGGCGGATGTGGAGGAGAGGGAAAGGAGAGAGAGAGAGAGAGAGAGAGAGAGTGAGAGTCTGTGAGTGAGAGTGAGAGATGCGTAAGACAGTTAAAGGAGAGGCGGAGTGGGACGGAAGGTTTGTACAGAAAATGGGAATCAAATATTATATATATCTTTTTTTAATAATGTTTATTGTAATACCTTTTTTAAGAGAGGAGTATTCTGAATAAAGCCTATATTTGTCATGCAGAATTATTCATACATAATGTTTTCTCTTACTGTTGTTAATCAAAGAGTAAATTTCGTTGTTTTAAAGGATGAGTGTGAGTGTTTGTGTTTATATTTAACACGCAGGTGCAGGTAGAAAGTAAATTTGAAAGCAAGCAGTTATTTAAAGAAGGAGAGATTAAAATACAGAACGTCAGGAAAGAAGAAAAGACGAAGCAAAAGGAACGTCAAAAAGGAATGAAGGACTAAATTATGGAACGTCAGGAAAGAAGAAAAGACGAGGCAAAAGAAACGTCAAAAAGAAAGGAAGGACTAAAATATGGAACGTCAAGAAAAAAGGAGAGAAGAAGCAAGGAACGTCAAAAAGGAAAGAAGGACTAAATTATGGAAAGTCAGAAAGCAAGAGAAAAGAATGAGAGATAAGAAGCCAGCCAGCAGTCACCATTCTAACTAGAGTAATTCAGTACAATTCACTCACCCAGGGAATGAGGAGGAGAAACGCCAAGATCTTAAACACAGAGAAAGTATATAGAAAAAATGGCTAAAAATAGGATAGTACAAGGAAGAGGGCAGGGGGCCGTCCGTTCTCTCTCTCTCTCTCTCTCTCTCTCTCTCTCTCTCTCTCTCTCTCTCTCTCTGGGTATGTATCCTTCCTACCTACCTAACTGTCTATCTACTTACCTACTTACCTCTCTCTCTCTCTCTCTCTCTCTCTCTCTCTCTCTCTCTCTCTCTCTCTCTCCTCGCTTTCACCACCAGACGTTGCTGTACAATAATATACTTGGCTACATTGGCTTTTCTCTCACATCATGCAGCTTTTTCTCCACTCATCCAACAGACTGGTTTGCCCTGCCCTCTAAACACCAGACACAGAGAGAGAGAGAGAGAGAGAGAGAGAGAGAGAGACCAGGTGCATACAAATTTAGACAAGTAAACAAATAGACAGAGCAGAGAGGAAGGAAAAGGAGCAAGGAGGAATGGGGAGGGGAACGTGTGGTGAGAAAAGACAAAACAAACTGTGATACCTCGCCTCAGAATACACTATTACTGCATGTAAAACTGTGGCCCCATAAAACAGGAGAAAGTGACGTCGTACCACCACCGTAATTAGAGTACCGTACGTGTTGACACTGTATCAGCCTGACACTTGATACCGACACTCTCTCAGACTTGGTTGACTTACACACACGACACTATTACCCTGTAGTAGTTTACATGTTGTTAAATTGTCATGTGTGATGGTGTGTGTTTTTATTTATTTCAGTGAGTTATTGTGTGCTTCAGTTATTTCCTTTTCAGTTTGTTGGTGTGTGTGTTAGGCTATCCTTGATAATTAAGGTGTGCTTCCTGTCATATAGAACGTACAGTACCTTTATAATTATACTCTCTTGACTAAGGTTTCGTAACCAGTGTGTCATGTTATATTTAACTCGTTGTTTATCAAGACAAGGCTAAATTGCGGCTTCATTCTGTAATGTTACATATCACAGTATATTTGTATAGCTAAGAAATGCATAATACGAAAGATGAATCAGAAATTACAACTAGGAAAGAGGGCACACACACACACACACACACACACACACACACACACACACACACACACACACACACACACACACACACTTGCTTATTGTTATTATTTACTTTTCATATTGTATTTGTCTACACAACCTTCATGCCCGTATCATTCGTAACATACAAGTGTGTCAAGCCACCACCATAACCATCAGCAACCACTTACACCACCACCACCATCATCACCACCATCATCATCAACCACCACCATAACCATCAGCAACCACTTACACCTCCACCATCACCATCTCGATCATCATCAACCACCTACTCCACCACTACCACCACGACCATCACCATCATCACCATCTCGATCATCATCATCAACCACTTACACCACCACGACCACCACCACCATCATCAACCACCATAACCATCATCAACCACTTACATCACCACCATCACCATCTCGATCATCATCAACCACCTACTCCACCACTACCACCACGACCATCACCATCATCACCATCTCGATCATTATCATCAACCACCTACACCACCACTACCACCACCAACACCATAACCATCACCACTACCTCCACCACCACCACCACCACTACCACCATCTCGATCACCATCATCAACCACCTACACCACCACCACCACCACCACCACAATCACCATCTCGATCACCATTACCATCATTCTCATCTGTACCATCAACATCTCCAGTACCACAATAACTACCACTACCTAACTACTACCAGTTCCAATATCACCATCATTACTACCATTATCACTTCATCTATTATTACTACTACCATCACTGTCATCATAACTACTTCTAATTTATTTATCACCTTTCAGTTCCCACCAACCCGATTACAACCACTTCCTGTCCCACTACCACTACTACTACTACTCCTACTACCACTCCTACTACCACTACCACTACTACTACCACTACTACTACTACTACTACCACTACTACTACCTCTTCCACTTCTATCACCACTCCTACTACCACTACTCCTACTACCACTACCACTCCTACTGCCACTACCACTACTACTCCCACTACCACTCCTACCACTACCACTACCACTCCCACTACCACTCCCACTCCCATCACTATCATAGCCATCATCACCCCCTAGGAATTTGACCCCAGAGGTAGGGAGGATTTTATGACATAACTTTCACTGCCGCATTTTTCTCCCCCTACTCCTCCTCTAAAATCAATGCTACCCAAACATCTCATCATTATCTATTAACTCCTTGATTACTGAGATAAGGTGTATCCAGGAATTATCAATGAATGTGTGTGTGTGTGTGTGTGTGTGTGTGTGTGTGTGTGTGTGTGTGAAATTGGATTAAAACTGGGAGGGAAACTCGGATTCAGATTTTTCTTATAGATTTTTTGATTTCTCTAAATTCTCAAACTTATGCTGAGACCAACTTCAGAGAGAGAGAGAGAGAGAGAGAGAGATTGGGTTCCATCTTGTTATGGAGGCGGTCGTATGGAATTCACATCCTCCTTTCATTCTTGCTTGTATTTAATTATTCCCCTCATCTACCCCCCCCCCCACCCCATCCCCTACTCCCAACCCCAACACCTACTCCTCACATCACTTTGTTGTCTCATGTTATCTCCATCTTCCCTCCACCACCCATAACTTTCACTACCTCCTTCTCCTCCTCCTCCTCCTCCTCCTCCTCCTCCTCCCGGATGTATACTGTACAGGATGTGTAGCACGTGACGTCACCAGGGCGCCATCTTGCCACTCCACCCTACACAATTTTCTCCTCACAAATAAATGACTTAAGCCGTTTTCTAAGTCGAAAGAAAGTCTGCCTGTACGAGAGATGGGAGGGGAAGTGTGGGGGGTATTATTACTCTGTGTGTGTCTTGGAACATGTAAGAGGACTCGTTAACCCTTCACTTTGACCATAACAGATTAACGACCTCCTTACGTAACACACTGATCAGGTTTGTCTCACTGGATGCGGATGTCTGTGTGTGTGTGTCTATACTGAACCTTCCCTTTGACTGAAACGTACTCATTCAAACGTTTCTGAAGGGGTCATCTCGTGTGATAGTGGATCCTACTGATGATAGCTTATGATAACACCAGTGGCTTATCTAATGCTAATTTCTGAGATGTACAGTCAGCAAAATAAATATTGGAACTTCCCTATGGATAGTTATAATTAATTTCAATGTAAAGGTGGTTACAATACTTATTTTTTGATGACTATACGTGTACATATCAATACTATTTACACACATCATACTACAGCAACCATGCAGTGATTAAGAAAAGTTTGTTTATCTCGCCTCGGTGTGCTAGAGAGAAGGGCCAATACTCTGTGCCTAAAACTGTTTTACATGGAGGTCAGATGGTGACTGGTATTGTTCTTATTACAAGTTTTCGTATACAATATGTTACTTATTAAACCCATGGATGTGAGAGGTTTATATATCACCAGTAATAATAATAATAATAATAATAATGAGGGAGAGAGAGAGAGAGAGGTGGGGGAGGGGGTCACGCAGCTTCACCACAGCCAATAGAGAAAGTGTAGGGGGTGGGGGGAGAGTCTGGAGGGGAAGGGGAGGCTGCAGGTGATGAATAGGGAATGATGGGGGGAGAGAGGGGAGGTGCCAGGAATAGTCATGACGTGAGGGGGATGGGGGGGGGAGAGGGGGGCAGGGATGTGGTAGGAGGGGAGCTTTCACGACCTCCCTATACTATTTTCCTCCCTCCTCCTCCTCTCCCCAGCCTCCCTCCCATTCCCTCCCCAACTCAGACATACGGGTTGATGGATGAGGTGGAGGTCGCAACGCACCCTCTCCCCAACTAGCTAAAGAAAACCCTTATCATCATATGTGTAAAGCAGTTGTTGTTGTTGTTGTTGTTGTTGTTGAAGTTCCTCAAGCTTTCTGGCCGAACAGCCCCGAGCTCTTGCAGTAGTCTGCTTTATTGTGCCCCTGGTGTTGAAGGCTATTTAGGGGAGAGTATACTTTTGGTACATTAGAGCGCCTTCATTCTTTCAAAGTATGCCAAGAAACAGGACCAGATTAACAAAAATAATGGTGGCCTGTTGCTGGGAATAGTTTGGAAGAAGCATTATCTCCCCTTATTAAGAATGAGGGTAGAACATAGGGTAGATTAATTAAGGGTGACATGAACGGTAGACTTTCACGACCTATGGATCCTCCTCAGTCTTGGCAGAGGTTTGCAGTTTACAGAATTCTTTTGTTTTTAGTATAATTCAACTCAGCGAAACTTAAAATATTTCTCCTTTTTTTTCAGTAATATAGTTCCCTGTGCCTCACGTTTTTATTATTACTGTGTTGTTAAGGATATACGTATTGTCTTGATTTATTGGAGGGCTACTGATTCCTCCAAACTATGCCACGATATAAATCCCCTATTAAAGTATCATTAAGGTCGTCTGTTTCCTGGCATAGTCTGGTGGAATCAGTAGCTCTCCAATTTTCCCACAGCAAGACAGTGAGTGATCCCTTAAATATTCATGATAGTTGGTCGTGTGTTGTGAGTGTGAACCGTTCTGGTGTCCCAATATTAATTAAGTGCCAAGCTTCAGTATGATAACGTAGGCAACCACAGAGAGGGCGGATTATTCTATGATTCCCACGTCCCTTTACACACACACACACACACACACACACACACACACACACACACACACACACACACACACACACACACACACACACTCCGATGTCAGGGATTGTGGGAGAAATGATGAGGCATGGAGAGTTGATAAGCACCACTCATATCCGCTACAAAATTGTGTGTGTGTGTGTGTGTGTGTGTGTGTAAGTGAGATTTATGTAACAAATGAGAAAACGTTAGTCAAATCTGACGTGCTTGTGTTTGCGTACCTGCGCACTTGCAAGACTGCGCGCGCGCATGTGTTTGATTGAAATTGCGACATATTCATAATAAATGAGGAGACATTTGTTGTGATATGCCGCGCGTGTGATGAGAGAGAGAGAGAGAGAGAGAGAGAGAGAGAGAGAGAGAGAGAGAGAGAGAGAGAGAGAGAGACTATCAAGTTAGTCCATGCAGAGTATAATATGAGAAAAATAATATTAAATAGCTCAATACTTTCACTCACCAGTAGTAACATAAGACGAATAATACGGTTCATCGAATCTTCATCACTACAGTATATATCGGTACAAACTAAATCTCTAACATATACAGTAGTACAATAATAAACTTTTACCAGATACTGTACTTCGTTTTTGTAGTAAATCTATTTTATTCCAAGTCTTCATACAGTGGAAACAAAACTCGATATTTGAGCCATTGTTGATTATTTGTAGTAAATCTATTTTATTCCAAGTGTTTGTACAGTGGAAACAAAACTCGATATTTGAGACATTGTTAATTTTTATCAACTGGTACTCTGTTGAGGCGAGGGTGAGATGGAATGTGTGATAAAAACGAGAGAAGTTTTACAGGCACTTTCCTTTTTTTCTAGTCACGACCCTGGCAAGGCTGCTGGTTAAAACAATATGCAAGTTATAAAGCCAACACTAAATCCACGGAGAAATGTACAGAATGAACGAATAAAATAAGAAGGTTTCGGAAACATGAATGCATGAATAAAATAAAATGCATTAAAAGTAAAGAAAAAAAAAGGAAATAGATTTTTAATATTTGTCTTATTTTAAATTAATATATACCTTTATTTGATCGTAAAACTGTTCATCAACTTAAGATATATTAAATGTATGTTGAAAAATATTTAAATCTACAAAAAGAAATAAAAAAGTATTGCAAAATCCTAAGATATGTCAGTGCATGATAGAAGCGCCTGGGATTAAAAGCTTTTGTATGTGAAGGAAATCCGGTAAGGTGATAAAACAAGGACGTGACATTATTCTACAGGGCAAGACGTCTGGGAATTGAAGGCTACTGTTTCCTACAAAGTGTATCCCGAAACACACAACACAAATATAAATAGTCTGTTTTCTTATGGTAATGTGGTAGTAATTAATCCTTAGAGGAAGTATATTATCTTGATCGCATTAGGTTTTACTGAATCCTACAAATTGACGATAATCCCTTGTG
>JAWQEG010007263.1:10000-31798 GCA_033782935.1 Petrolisthes cinctipes
TTTGTGTGTGTATGTGTGCGTACAAATAGCGAGTTTCTATGACTTATGTGTGTGTCAGTCTATATATGCGAACACAGAAAAAGTAGGCTATGTTAACCCACGTGTTTACCAAGACATAGTGACATCCTGTTGCAATGAATTGGATCCTGTTTACAGACACTTGTGAGCAGAGATGACTCCTGCCATTAGCACCACACTGAATGCTCGCTTCGGTGATCACAGTGAAAGATGGGAGGAAAAAAATTGAACACGCGTTGATACTGCATATGCGTTCTCCTTCTTTAATCTTATATTTTCAATTTCTTCGCTCCAGTTCCAGTTGTCCAAGGTCGATGCTTTTCAAGGGAAGATGACTGTGTGTGTGTGTGTGAGAGAGAGAGAGAGAGAGAGAGAGAGAGAGAGAGAGAGAGAGAGAGAGAGAGAGAGAGAGAGAGAGAAAGAGAAGGGGGTTGTAAGTAGGTAAGTTTTTTGTTACTGTGATTATGCGACTTTCGGCGGGTGTTCGTATATGTAAGGGTGTCTGTGTGTCATAATATATATGGGTGTGAATGTGTGTCAAGAAATGAAAGCATGAGTGACTAAGAGAATATGTGTATATCTGCATAATTATTGTGAGGGTATGTGGGTGCATACAGTGAATGTGTGAGTGCTTATCATGATAACATAATTATTCGAAAATGCATATAGAAAACTCGTATGGACCTCGTTTTTAACACTTCCATCCTTGGTTGAGTCCCATAGTATATGTCTAATATATTATTGTATATTTGAATGATAAAGTCAACTGGTCTTTGATATTGGGTTAAACCATACTTACTTTTACTGGTTTGGGTCGTCTTAGTCAATGTAAACCGTTCAAGTGTCTTAATCCTGAGTAACGTGCCTGAGTCTGTAATAAATGAAGACTACACAACTTACATGATGATTTTCACTGGGTTTGGGAGTGGAGGCATCACATGGATTTGTGTAGTGACGTTAGATCTATACATAAGTTACTAAATAGTGGAAATAATTCTCTCTCTCTCTACCAGTCACCATTTCCAACATCATTATGTATCTATTATCCCATATACACGTCTGCTATCAACAACAACAACAACAACACTACTAACACCACCACTAACTCCAACACCAACTCATCATCAAAAACAACCACAATAAAAAAACAACACCAACATCACCATCCTCACCACTAGCACCACTTCTACCAACAACAAAAGCAATACCATCACCAACAACACCACTAACAACACCATTAAAAACAACACAACTAACAACACCACTCTCACCAACACCACCACTACTACTACCAACAAAAGCAATACCAATACCAACAACACCATTAAAAACAACACAACTAACAACACCACCCTCACCACTAACAACACCAACACCACCACTATTACAACCAACAAAAGCAATACCATCACCAACAACACCACTAACAACAACACCCTCACCACTAACACAAACAACACCACTAACAACACCATTAAAAACAACACCACTAACAACAACACCCTCACCACCATCACCAACAACACCATTAAAAACAACACCACTAACACCACCACCCTCACCAACAACACCACCAACAACAACAACTACCAGCAAAACATGGGAGAAGCGCACGTTGGCCCGGTAACCCACATGTGAGAATGGTGGTGGTGGTGGAGGTGGTGGTAGTGGTAGTGGTGGTGGTGGTGATGGTTGTTGTGGTGGTAGTGGTAGTGGTGGTAGTGGTACTGGTAGGTGTGGCAATACTTGTTGTTGATGTGGTGGTGATGGTTGTTGTGGTGGTGGTGGTGTATTTGGTATAGTGATGGTGGTAGTGGTGGTGGTGGTGGTAGTGGTGGTGGTGGTGATAATATTCGTTGTTGATAGTGTATTGGGTTGTGATGGTGGTAGTTGTAATAGTGGTTGTAGTGGTGTCTTAGCTGTAGTTGTTGTTGTAAATGGTAGTAAATGTAGTAAATGGTAGTACTATAGTTGTATGAAAGAACCTCGATAAATGAAGCAAAACTGTAGCTGCTGTTGGTGTCTCAATATGTTGGTTCTTAAGATTCATTGAGATGGCTCCGTTTGGTTCATCTGATGCAGGAGTATTTTGCTCGTGACTGTACATACTCCAGCCATTATAGGTCAAGATAGGTCAAATCCGGAGGTAAACAATTTTTCTCTTGAGTATACAGGCATTTTAGTAGCGGGGTCAAGGTCGAGAACAGAGCTTTGAAGGTCAATTTAGATATGAGAATTATAAATATGTGAAATAATGTATGTGTGAAATTATGTATGAGAATAAATAGTGTATGTGTGAAAAATTGGAAGGTAACCAGAATACTTTGAAAGACTCGGTACTCTAAGATTCGTTTCATTGATCCGAAATCCTATAAGGGAGGGTTCAAAGTGATGATGGTGGTTGTGGAAGTTCAGTGGTGGTAGTGATGATGGTAGATATGATGGTGGGGTTGGTGGTTGTAGTTGTGACGGTGGTAGTAGTAGTAGTATTGGTGGTGGTAGTGGTGGTAGTAGTATTGTAGTAGTAATAGTGGTAGTGGTTATAGTAGTATTGGTGGTGGTAGTGGTAGTATTGGTAGTGGTTGTAGTAGTGGTGGTAGTGGTAGTAGTGGTAGTGGTGGTGGTAGTGGTAGTAGTAGTATTGGTGGTAGTAGTGGGAAAGCCTCACTATTCCTTGTCAGCTTGCCAATAGACCAATGACCACGTCCTCTTTCTCCCTTCACCTCCTCCTCCTCCTCCTCCTCCTCCTCCTTACACTCTTCCTCCTCCTCCTCCTTACACCCTTCCTCCTCCTCCTCCTCCTCCTTCTGACACTGATATACGACTGGTGGTAAGTGCGATAATATACACCAATTCGGACATTTGCAGCCAATTAATAGCAGGAAAACGTGACTCTTGCAAATGGTCAGTCATTGTTGCGTGACACGAGGCAAAACACACACACGCAAATATACACTTAATTGTACACTCACAGGAATTGTTCGTTAGGCAGACTCATGCATGCTTACATTGACAGTACTGTACGTGTTTTATATATGTACACACGATCATTAGTACACACACACACACACACACACACAACAGTAGGAGAAGGGAAAACATAATGATGGAAGTGGTGGAGGTGGAAGAGGAGGTAGAGAAGGAAGTAGTTTTTGAGTTGGTGTGTGGTTTTAAAGAAGTAGGATGGAAGTGGAGGTGCAGTACCTTGGGTGGAGGTAGGTGGTAGAGGTAGGGAGATGTTTGTGGTGGAATAAAGATGGAAGTGGCTGAGGTAGAGAGGGAAAAATATGCAGTACTTCGTGTAATGTTGTCTGCAGGTTTAGAGGCTATTTATTGTATCATTTATTCATCAAAACAGCTGTGACCTACAGTATAATGATATAGTCCTGTTTCTTTGCATAAATTGAAAGAACCAATAGCCTACATGCAGACAGTTTCGATAATACATGCTCATAGAATCTCAACAAATCCTTAAGACAGACAACCACATTGGGTTTTATGCAAAGGACGGTAGATGCTGCGACCCCCCCATCCCTTGTGAGAGTGAAGGAGACAGCTTTATAAGGAGAAGGAAAAAGCTGGTTGGCAGTGATGTGCTATATCTGCATAGTGAACGGGACCTCTAACCGGCCCCATTTGGATATGCTAATTTATGCTACACCATCTCTGATTCTCATTTGCATATCAACAGTATATTCAGCTTAAGGTTTCTTCCGTTTCTTTCTGTCTTCAAGTGAAGTATAATGTGAACTCTGAAGTGCACAGATAACTCACTTGGGCGTCATAAGAACCTATCGTGTATAGAAAATAAACGAATCCCCAGTTCCCAAGCTGAGGTGCTCACACTGACACACTATCCAACATCATGCATTTAGTTTTTTTATCAGTTTAGCCCAAATATAAACTACCTTTGATGGAAATACTATAGTTTCATACTCATGAATCAGCCGTACTCGGGAGTC
The DNA here is from genome assembly GCA_033782935.1 of Petrolisthes cinctipes. NCBI lineage: Eukaryota > Metazoa > Arthropoda > Malacostraca > Decapoda > Porcellanidae > Petrolisthes > Petrolisthes cinctipes. Next base: position 13,981 of record JAWQEG010007263.1, read on the forward strand.
AAGAGTGCTTCAAATGATATACTCGATATAGAAGTATAACTCATTTTCAGTGATCTATTACCAAATTTTGCTGACGATGACCTCGGCCCAGCCATTGTTTAGCAAACTGACCAAGAATATGGGAGGCACCATCTACACCGCTGCTATCCCCGTCACTGAATGCCTACGAGTACAGCTTATTCCTTCCACTTTCAGCCTTCCCCTCAAAAAATAAACACAAACATTAATGAAAAAAATAATAATTATGTACTTATCCTACTATATTCCCTAGAAAGTTGTTACACATGAATCAGTTCATTATTAAGAGAGATATAATTACATCTAATGGTCTGATTGTCGCAATTAAACATTATTTAGGTGATGTCAGAGGCCTTCCATATCTTGATACTTTGTCATTCTGTCTGTCTGTCAACACACATCTTCATCATACTTTCACGTCCTCATCCTGATACGTTCTTATATATGGTACCCTCACCCTCACATAGCCTTTCTTTCACTCTCTTCCTTATCCTCACCCTGATACTCATTTTTCACACTCACCCATGCAGTATCTCACCTCTCCCTTTAACCCACACTCTCACCCTGACTCACCCTCACACTCCCTCACCCTCTCGCAGACCCACACATCCTCCCTCATCCACATTCTCTCACCCTAACACACACACACACACACACACACACACACACACACACATACACACACACACACACACACACACACACACACACACACATACACACACACACACACACACACACACACACACACACACACACACACACACACACACACACACACACACACACACACACACACACACTTTCACCTCCCTTGACTCAACCTGACCCACCCTAGCACCTTTACCCAGCCGTGCCCTTCCCTGTTACATGAGTGCTGCAGGAGTGAATGTGTGTCACGGGGAGTCCCACACTGGAGCTCATTACGTAGACTTGCATGTGTTTTTCTCTGTTTGTTTGTGTTGTGTTGTGTTGTGGGAGAAGGTGTTGGTTGTTGGTAGGTGTTGTGAGAGAAGGTGTCGGTTGTTGTGTTGTGTTGTGGAAGAAGGTGTTGGTTGTTGTGTTGTGTTGTGTTGTGAGAGAAGGTGTTGGTTGTTGTGTTGTGTTGTGGGAGAAGGTGTTGGTTGTTGGTAGGTGTTGTGGGAGAAGGTGTTGGTTGTTGTGTTGTGTTGTGGGAGAAGATGTTGGTTGTTGGTAGGTGTTGTTGTGGGAGAAAGTGTTGGTAGTTGGTAGGTGTTGTGGGAGAAGATGTTGGTTGTTGGTAGGTGTTGTGAGAGAAGATGTTGGTTGTTGTGTTGTGTTGTGGGAGAAGATGTTGGTTGTTGTGTTGTGTTGTGGAAGAAGGTGTTGGTTGTTGGTAGGTGTTGTAAGAGAAGGTGTTGGTTGTTGGTAGGTGTTGTGGGAGTGAGTCAGAAGATGTTGGTTGTTGGTAGGTGTTGTGAGAGAAGGTGTTGGTTGTTGTGTTGTGTTGTGGGAGAAGATGTTGGTTTTTGTTTGGTGTTGTGGTGGGAGAAGGTGTTGGTTGTTGGTAGGTGTTTGCAAGTGTGGGTTGGTTGTTTTTTATTAAAGGTTTGGATGTTGTAGTTGTGTTTTTTGTGTTGGCTTGTGTGTACTTGTAGGTGTTTGTGTTGGGGACTGTGTTATAATTTTAGGTAATAGGAGTGTTGTTGTAGTTGTTGTAGAAATTGTAGCAGATATTCTAGATTTAATTATTTAGGACATAACCATAAAAACTGCCGATTATTTGGACAAGAGCTACGTAAGTAAATCGGTCAATAATAATAATAATAATAATAATAGAAGAAAATGCATAACAAATCCTTTCCCTGTTTCATAATACTTTACCGGAAAACAATATACATACATGATCCTATTCCTGCCATGGTGATAAAAAAACTCATCCGTCTCCCTGTCCTGTAAGAGACAAAAATAGAATGAAAAAATGGGTTTGTTATTCTTGTGAGTTGTGCTTTTACCGGGCGTAGATGCGGATGTACAGAAAGAGAAAGTTTACTGGCGTCTTACTGATGAATCTATGTGTCCTGACTCGCCTCATTAGAATGCATGTCACGAGAGGAGAGGTGTTTGTATATGTGTGTGTGTGGTGGGAGGGGCTGAAGGAGAGAAAGGAGTGTAGGGGGGAAGAGTACAGATGAGAAAGATAGTGAGGGGGGTGGGGGGCGAGCCGAGGGGAAATAGGGGACGGAACTTGATGTGAGAGAGAGGGAGAGAGAGAGAGAGAGAGGGGGGGGGGCGAAGGGAAATAGGGGACGGAACTTGATATGAGAGAGAGAGAGAGAGAGAGAGAGAGAGAGAGAGAGAGAGAGAGAGAGAGATAAGAGGAAGTGGGGGGAGAGGTATGAGAGCCTGCTGATAAATCCACTCATTTCACCATTACCCACCAACTTGTAGTCATGTAAGTTGCCGGTTGATATTCTATTAGGATGATTTTGTGCCATTATACCCAAGCTATTATGTGATTATTCTGTAACCTGTAATTTCATGTGAAAAGCGTTGAAGTTTGCTCAAGCTAAATGTTTTTTGTTGTTGTTTTTTTATTCTCATTATACTTGATACAGGAAGCTTGGGTCTGTGTATTGTGAAGTATACGTTCTGTTATATTTTTATACGGGATGTTTGGTATTTTGTATATTATTATGAAATGTTCGTTCTGTTATACTGAGATGTTGTTATGTTTTGTTTATTGTAATGTTGGAACCCTCAATCCTCTCCTTCACTGAGACATGTGGGGGGGAATCATGCAAAGCTCTCAGTCTATCTGTTCGTCATTTTATAAGTTGAGATAATTTTATAAATTGACATAGTTTTTTTAGTTGACATAATTTTATAAGATGACATAATATTAATAATGATAATACAAGTTGACAAATTATTTTAGTTCGATATTATCTTTGCTGCCTGGACTGAGAAGATGTCACTTAATTCAACTAAGTGTCCACAGAGGCTTGGAGACAATAGTACCAATTATAACTGGATAGAGAAAGCGGGGGAACAACAGCCAACGTTAGAGAACTGATGAAAATTGTTGATACTAATTCTCACAACAATGATCAGTGGAAGATATGCACCCTTTCTTTCTTTAGACAGATTTTTATCATAATATACGAGTGAAATCGAAGCGAAAGTTGAACCCATTAGGTATATATATTTAGTGTTTATTTTAAGTATATATCAACTTAAAGGGGTTGTATTGTGTTGGTAAATCTGGAGCAAGTGATTCCTCCAAAGTATCCCAAACCACAGGATACCATTAAATTTTTTTCACTTGTTCGGTTTCCTGGGATACTTTGGAGGAATTAATTAAGGCGCTTTAATGTATATACCCAAAAAAGACCTTCAGAATGTGTTGGAGGAATTGGAGGACCAGGGTTGAGTATATAGGACTATGTTGATTGCTCCAGACTACCGTAATACATCAACAATCAACATACAAGTGTAGGGGTTCTGAGTTGAAGAGTAGTTTGGAGGAATCAGTAGCCCTCCATTTCATCCACTAGAAAAGAAGGCATATTTCATTAATCAAGTCCCATTTTAATATGTTATAAAGGATGTCCAAATCTCTGTGATGTTTCCTGGGAGGTGTGGAATAGAGTGACGCCAGACACAGCCAAAAGAGAAAGTTAAGAGAGATGCCTTTGTTCCACACCTGACTCCTTTAGGCTAATACATGCAGATGATGGTGTAGGTGGTTTGGTAATAACATAATGTCTTGGTTTTCGCAACAAGTGTATTGTTTACATTCTGTGCTGTGTTGTCGTAACTATGTATGTTGCAGGTGTGTACAGTATGTTTGTAATATGTATGTATGTATATTGTAGTGCCAGGTTGCATTGTTCAGCTCTATGTATTCATTTATTTATTCATTATTTTTATAATTGTTGTTGTTATTATCATTATTATTATTTTTATCATTATCATTATCATCATTGTTATTGGAAGTGATCCTGTAGTTCAAAAATTAAATTCGACCTCCCCGACAGTAAATAACTCCTCCTTCACCACACAATACACACACACACCAATCGATCAAGAGAAGACTATAAAAAGCTGCAAATCATCCCATAACCACACGATAACCTGGATTCATCAACCTTGCCTTAATCAGCGGAGGGGGCCATCGGTGAGCCTGAGAAGTGGGCTCAAGCGTTTCAGTAACAGAATCTACATAATGTGTGGGGAAAATGCCTAGCCCAGCTCCTAGACCCATTATTTTCAGCACGAGATAAAGAAAGAAAGCTGGCTGGTGGGAGATGGAGTAGAAAGTTTCCCGAGTGATCAGGAAGGTATCACACTACAGCACAGTTTCCGTTCTTTTTCCTTCGCACTTCGTCTTTAGTTTATTTTTATTTCTTACCTTACCAATGGGGATTTTATAGGTTTATTTTCTTACGTGGCGAGTGTGCACCTCCTCCATGATCACTCTTCATAGGGAAAGAGGCTCAGAGAAGTAGGATGAAGAAAACAAGTCTGACTGGAGCACAAAGAATGACTGACTGAATGAATGAATGAATGAAACTCAATTATATTTAAAAAAACGAGGCTACTTGTGACAGATATAATATAGTACAGTAAGTGTACAGCCAAACCACCACTCCAGGATGATGCAACACGGGTGAACATCATGATTCAAATGGTTCAAAGTGGACCAAATTTCGAACAAACTACACAAGACGGAAAATAAATTGAAGAGGAAGATGTTGATGATCATTACTTTTACTCGATACAGTAGGTTCGTAATTCTTGGAGTGGGTAAGTAGTATTTATTGATCTGTGACCACACAGTTCGATTCTTAGGGGGTAGGAAATTAAGCACCCACTGTTTCTCCATACACCACACACACACTGTCTCCCCCTACATGCACCCATACCCCACGCCCCATATACCCCCCAACATACCCCCCCCCACACACCCCACCCCCTCCGAGTCACCGTCAAGTTACGTTCGCTGGTGTAACAAATAACAACAACAACAACAACACTGACCTGGTTGACTGCTGGACTTAGTTCTGACCAGGATGTCACTGTCACCGTCATCATCACAAGAGGAAATAGCAAGTTAAAAAGAGAGAGTAACAAGTGTGAGGCCGTGAAATGTGTCAAAGCATTACCTAGGAGGAATGGATGGAGGGTGAGCGTTCTCCACCAATCACGTGCAAGAGTGGACCTCCTCAGTGGACCAATGACGGGGAGGTGAGAGCGCGGGGAAGATGACTGAAGGAGTAGAAGGGTTGGTTGGTGGAAATCCGGCTGTTCAGTTACCCAGGGACCCGCGTGGTGAAGGGGAGAAAGGTCGGAACCGTGGCGTATATGAGTGGTACCCAGGCCCCCTTAGGTTAGTTACCTGTGAGCCGTGGTGGGGTGAGGTGTCGCGCTCCATGACTCTCCCGCGGTGATTCTTGTTCTACTTGTTGAAACACTCGTGAGGAGATAAAAAATTTTACTGTGACTCTCCAGTTTGGAAGTAAAACGAAAATTGAGTGACAGAAAAAAAAATTATACCCATTTTCCCCTTCATCTTTCTCTCTTTGGAAGTACACCTATCATCCCACAAGGTAAGTTTAGTATCTGTTTCATATTGTCATTTGTGTAATTAGTTTCATAATCCGTCTGTGTCACTTCCTATTGTCAACCAGTCGTCATTTTTTCACTTATAATATTTACTCTAGTTGTACGACGAAAGTGATGTAGTGTGTATGTCTGTGATGGTTCATGACTTTGTGTGTGTGGATATTACAGTATATTCATTACGACTGATTTTCTATGGACATGCAAATGTATTCACCATAATGCGAATAAATGACCGGGACACAAGTTAGAGATTGTCATGTTACAATTCATTATATTATTATGACACAAATAAGTAACACATGTAAAGAATTCAATCCTTACACATAGAGTATAACAATCCATGTCACAACACTCTTTCATACCTTATTGGTGTAGCAGAGTTCGAGAGTGCAGTTCATTGTATTTTTTTTTTTTTTTTTTTTTTTTGGACAGTCTTATTGTAATATTCTACCTCTAAATGGATTTCAAAGAGTGAACATGTATGATATTGATAAGTTAATTATTAGGAACTGAGATAGAACCTTTTGTTCTCTTTTATAACTTGGCTAATTGTTGGGTAAATGCTTTGATGTTTTCTTCATGCAGAGAGGTCATCAAGGAATTAGGTATCTGTGTGTGGCTCAACTAACATTTCCCTTCACTCTACTATCACCTCCCCACAAGAATGATGAAGTGTGTGTTTATAGTTGTGCAAAGAGTTTTTCCCAGTGATGGTACACTCGCAATCCAAAATTTGTATCCAGGTCTTGTTGAAGTTTCGAATCATTTGACATACTAGTGAACCAATGACAACGCTTATCCTGTTTCATATTTACTTGAGCTCGCTTTATTAATACTTGATCAGGCTATTCGAAGCAAGATTGGATATATATATTTTGGATTGCGAGTGTACAGTTTGTGTGGGTGAAATAGTGAGCTACCCTATTTTTAGTCACTTGAGACTTGTGGGGTAACATGATCTGTACCGGTTTCTGTGTGTGTGTTGAACAGCCCGGTAACCTCGTTTGGCCCCATGGCTACCCACCACGCCTACTATGCTGCCATTACTCTCTCTCTCTCTCTCTCTCTCTCTCTCGTGCATGTGTGTTTATTTTCTCTGTACCTTGTAATCCTCCTCCTTCTCTCAGTGCCCCCTTTTTCCACTCTTATCAATCAATTTCTACAAGCTCCTGTCTCTTATCACTCCTTAGTGTTATATATATTCTTGCCTTTCCTTCCCTCATCTTCACACTCCTTTTTAATTCTCACACACATAGGTCTCTCCCTCTCTTCTCATTCTCCTCTACAGACGCACCCTCTTCTCTCTCCCTCCCTACACCCTTATCGATGTTTTTCTCTCTTTGTTTCCTCCCCATTAATTCCTTCCTTCACTCATTCTCTTAATCATTCCCATCTCTCCCTTTCCCACCTTTTTTCACCCCCCCCCCCCTCCACCACCCTTCGTCCAACCCCTGTCACCCTGCTCAGTGTGACAGGTGTTTGAGAAAATAAGGGTCACTGTCACAATTGTCACCACAGACAGCCACCGTTACGTTACTATACATACCGTTGTTATAGTACTTGTGTAACAGCCAGTGTCGTCCTTAGTAGTACTGTACTGTTACCATCAACACTACTACCGTTATTGAATACTAGAAATATTATCACTAGAAATATTATCATAATTATTATTACTGTTATTCATATTTCCTTGCTTCACCATTACTAATATACTACCTTCACTGTTATTACAACCATAACTATGCATATTACCACAATACAACTTCTCTTAATATTGACTACCATTAGCATCAGTTCCTCCACAACTACCACTTCTACCACTACAACGTCTACTTCCACCACTATTTCCCTTCACGACTACCACTACCCAACCTCCACTACCACTAACTCCCTTGTCCACCACCACTACAACCGCCACTACCACCAGTTCCCTTCACAACTACCAATAATTTTCTCCACAACTAGCCTACCACTACAACTGCCACTACTTCTAACTCCTGCCATCACTACTACCAATAATTCTCTTCACAACTACCACTACCACTAACTCCCTTGTCCACTACCTACAACTGCCACTACCACCTCCTATCCTCCACTATCACATCATCTGGCGCATTAGAACAGCAGCTGGTGTACCACTGCTAAGTTAACGGCCAGGTATGCTCACTACTCCATCTGTCGAGAGAGAGAGAGAGAGAGAGAGAGAGAAAAAAACATATATATTTACATGGGAGAAAGCTCGGAAGGGGGGGGGGGGGCAATGAATGAGAGAAAAAGATGAGGCAACGAGGATAGGTTTTGAAGAGAGGACGTAGGAAAGAGGAAGGACAGAATACAGGAACATGACGAATGAAGAGAAACGGATATATAGTCGGTGGTATTGTACAAGAGCCGTATTAGCCTTCCGGTACAAACGAGGTGATCTGTCCTTAATCCGCAGAGAGAGAGAGAGTGTCATTATAGTCAACTTACCAAAGACATAAAAAACTTTCATCTATTATTACGTCTGATATACAGAGATGAACTCAGAACTCACACATATGCACATGATCACCAACAGATGGCGGACTGCTATGACTATAATCTCTTCATTCATATTCAGGAAACGGGAATATAATATAATGCTCTTTAACAAGTAGTGTGAGAGTCCTCCTGTATATACTTTTTCCTCCGTCTCCCTGGCTGTTTATAAAGACGAAGAAAATCTGGCTCGGGAACTGAGGTTGAAGGAAAATATGACAGGGTGATAAATCTTATAATAAAGTACTAGATGAATGGACATTACTGCAATTTTTTATACTTGATTTATTGTTATTAGGTTCCGCAACAGCGAAGTCATATAGTTTTTTTATACATATATATTTTTTATAATGGATTGGTCAGTGTTTCTGGATTTTCACTTTGTACTCCACACTGCGATAAAGATAGGTCAGTGATCATTAACTTTCAGAATACAGTACAGTAATTCGGTCAGTGTGCGTGATGTTATCAACTCGTCAACATAATATTAGATTCGCCTGTGTGAATTCAACGAAAATGATGAGTAAAGGTTGAACTGCAGGTAACGGTACACACAGCAGTCCATGATAAAAGTTTAGATTGTTTTACTCGTCAGATATTCATAGTTATGCAATTGCCTGGGCCGTGTAATAATTATGTGTGCGGGAGAAGAGTGTGTGGGTACAAGTCTGATAGGACATAAAGTAACTCGTAGGACATAAACTAACTCGTAGAACATAAAGTAACTCGTAGAACAAAAAATTACTCGTAGGACATAAAGTAACTCGTAGAAAATATAGTAACTTGCAGACCATACATTAACTCGTAGAGCATAAAAGTAACGCATGGTTTTCCTTCTGCTGTGCTGCAACTCGCAACTCTGAATGATTATCTTATCCTGTGCCTTAATAATGAAGAACAAGTATTGCATGTGTGTGTGTATACCTTCTGTACTGGACTTTCCCTCACTCTAGTAGACTACAAATAATAATAGAGGCTAGTTAATAGACATACATACATACACATTAACTCTTATTGTCATTTGATTGATGTGTTGGTATAAGTCAATCATCGTGTAGTAATGTCATAGTTCACGGTGGCTGGGAACTCAATATGTAGTTAAACAATTACACCAACATCGTATCCATTAAAGATTCCCACGTTAGATACTGTGGACATAACGACAGAATGATATAATGAAGTTGAAAATAATGATGGGGATAATATAATGAAGTTGAAGATAATTAACCTACGTTGTTATCTATAAAAGCAACATTGCGTGCGGTAAATTTTCAAACCAGCTTGATACTAAACCTACAATGACAACTAAATAATAATAATAATAATAGAGTTGAACAGGTATATATATTTATGTCTGTGTGTGTGTGTGTGTGTGTGGATGTCTACTGAGACCTGAACGTAATATACTCATTTTTCCCTGAGTGATGTGGCATTGGGAGGAAATTTGATGTGAGTTGCAGCAGCATTACATGATTCAGAACTATTATCCTCTTACACTACCAAGTCATCATGATCCTATTTCATTGGCTGTAATATTTTGTCTTTCCTTCCTGTGTTACATAACCTCAAACAGTTAGATCACCTGGGAATATGGAAATGTGTGTCTGTGTGTGTTCGTATGTGAGCAGTTGCGTGTTTGTTTTCTGTATGTATGCTTGTTCTAGGGAGAGAGAGAGAGAGAGAGAGAAGGAAAAATTCTGAGGATGATAATAAAAAGATAGACTGATAAATATATAGAGATAGTGAGATGACGAAAAAGGTAAATATGAAAGCGACCCCCACGTCTCAAACAATGATGCAAGGGTCTGGTTGCTAGGATACGGTGTGGGGTGACTTGAATATTAATGATTCCTCCAAAATGTCCGAGGAAACGAATAACCTCATTGTATAAAGGGCCTCTTCTGTTTTATGACATAATTTAGAGGAATTTCTCGCCCCAGATTTGCTTGCATTTCCCCTTTCCCCCTCCCCCTAATTCTTTCATTCCTTCCTCACCCGGAGATCAACAGACCGTGACGCGCCGGGTGAACCACCGACCCTGCAAGGTCCTCTCCCTGTCCCTCCCTCCCTCCATCCCACTCTCATCTCTGTGTCCCTCCCTCCCTCCCACTCTCATCTCTGTCTCCTCTTAATTGAATATCTGTGTATTCCTGTGCAATTTCAATTTTTATGGCGTTATTCTAAATTTAATAAAACCAAAGCTTTCATCGTACGTTTCACCTCTGAAGATCAGGGATTTTTCTCTCCGAAATGAATAATCGCATATAGTGCTTGTCTAAGAAAACGAAAAAAAGAAGTAAAGATTGTCATAGCTCAAAAGTTCAGCCTTGTTCAGTATATAAGTACAGTACCGTGTTATGTATGTCTTCTCAGTCATTGGGTATTGACCTGCAACAAGTACATCATTGTACCCTTTGGTTGGACTCACAGGTTTAACGTTGATTCGATTCTACTGCAGAGGACATCACGGTGTGTGTAGGTCGTGGAGGACATCACGAAACATTTTCCTCCGTTCTCTGGCCACACTAAGAATTTATTCATTCATCCTACCTGTATACAAAGGGTTAGGAAACACCCGCAAATCTAAAACGAGAACGGGATCTGAAAGCAGAGGTTGAAGGACGAAGGATGGAAGAAATAGGGTAGATAGGTGCTCGTGTGACACTCACAAGAACCAAGACATTACAACCAATAACAAGACCTCTCATCATCAGGGAGTGTAACAACCATGAAATCACTCCCAGACTCCATGTAGGCTATACTCTTCTTCTGCCATTTACCTCCAGTACATACATACTCCGTCCCCAGAGAGAGAAACACCGGAATTTGACTCGGAAATAACTCTCCTTCTTCCGCGCCATAAGTCAGTGTCACGTACCGTAGGGCGGGGAGCAAAAAACTGTTACCGTTCTCGCGCCGTGTTTTGTCCCTCGTAATTTAGTCGTAAACCCACTGACCGCCATTCCCTCCTGACGTCACTCCCCAAGCCACGCTGTGATTGGTCGGTCGGATCCTGACGTCACTTCTCTAGCCGCCGTGTTAAAAGCTGATGTTTTTGTTACGTCACTCGTACGGTGCTGCTATGATTGGTTCACCAGTTAGTGACGTTACCCTCTGGATGCCATATATCACTCCTCAATATGCTTTAAAGTGTTACTGTTCAATGTGTATATAGATTCTTTTTCTGTACTGTTACCATCCCTAACTAACAAACAGGATCATGAAATTTTGGTATAGGCTACATGATAATTTTGGTGTTCTGTAGCTCCAGCTCTTAAACACCTGTAACTTTATTTCTTACACATCTTTAGCTGTTAATTTTTGGGCAGTTGTAGCTTATTCTAACTGTATATATAATTTGTTACAATCTGTAGCTTTAGAATGTGAAAAAAGTAAGAGATGTCTATTGTTATTAACCGTAACACTTGGACATCAACGTTAAGACTGAATGTTGAATGTTGAAATTAAAGTGTTGAGTGAGTGTGTGGTAGACTGAGTGAGTGTGTGATAGACTGAGTGAGTGAAGAAGATGAGTGCTGGGCGTGGCTGAGTGGAAGAGTTGGGTGAAGGAATGAGTGCATGTCAGTAACTCACACACAAACAGACACACACAGAGACCGGTGCTCATTCATACTTTTAATGAGTGTAATATAAGACAGGAAGTAAGTCACGCTGGCTACCACTGACTGACCCTCTGACTTACTTCACCACCAGTCATCCTCTTTGTCACATGTATATAGTCTTGTATGTCTGGTAATGGCTCGGAAACATACACGTGGGGTTTGACACATTTTACACTTGCATAATATATTTTGTCCCTCAGTGATTCGTCCTTGTGGAAACAATGAATTGATCTGTAGCTGTGTGCCATATGTTCTCTTCGAGAGAGAGAGAGAGAGAGAGAGAGAGAGAGAGAGAGAGAGAGAGAGAGAGAGAGATTGATAGGGAAAATATAAACAGAGAGACAGGAAGTTCTTTGACTATACTCTTGTTCGTGCTGTTTATTTTATCACAGACCTGAACTCTCCAAATAAAATGTTCTGGCTTACCTACTCATACAATTACAGTCACATTAAATTCGGCGGGATAAATGAGTAGAACCCAAGGAGCACTTGGTACACTTAAGACTGTCAGCCAACAAATATGTGGAGGGATTTCATGGTTGTAGCCCTCCATAGTACAGAGTAATTATCTCCACCGTATTTGTTGATCATTTAGAGCCGTGACTAGGGAGGGTGTGACTGCTGCTTTGCCGGCCACCCATCACACACACACACACACACACACACATACACGACTTCCGAGGTTGATTTTTTATTTTACCATTAATTTTGAATGTTCTTCCAACCAATGCCGGGAAGCAAACCACCAAGCGCACTGTTAGTTATAGTTACTGTACAGACAGGAGAACGAGAAACATGAATACTGGCAGAGAACTTACTAAACCCCTGCTATACTGTAGTGTACGCTCGCAATCCAAAATTTGTATCCAGGTCTTGTTGAAGTTTCGAATCATTTGACACAGTAGTGAACCAATTACAACGCTTATTTGCCTGAGTTCGCTGAATACTCGATCAGGCATTTCGAAGCAAGCCTGGATACATATTTTGGGTCGCGAGTGTACTGTACAGTCGGCGGCAGAAGTCCTGTCACCTCACCTGCTTCACCGAAACGCACAGCGTTCATGGACTCGAGAAATACTCACGTTTTCTACACTTAATAATCTCGAGTCTATGAACATCGCATGCCTCGGTGAAGCAAGTGAGGCGACAGGACTTTTGCCGCCTACTGTACATACGTGTTTAAGAGTGACCATTAACTTTGTAGTACTGTACCGTCCATTGAAAGAGAGAAAAACCAAGCCCCGAACTAGGTGACCCTCTGAGTACTGTACACTAAGGTGACAGTATGAAGGTGCCTCGTCACTCCCTCTCACCTCACTCACTGGACGCCGGAAGAAGCACAAGAGGCGAAAAAAGTGAGAAATTGCTTGGTTTGCTACGTAATGACCGGCATGACTCTGGACACACAATGGGACCAGAAGGGGAGACTTGGGGTGACAATGAAGTAAACGTGTCACCATAATGACGCTGAAGGGACCCTGTGATGTAGTCAGAAATTTGGAGGTAAACGAGTCCTTCAAATATTGTCACGAAACACCACCTATAGGGAAGAAGCGTGTTTTGTGGCATAATCAGGAGGAATCAGAAGTCTCCAATTTCCATACATGATCACAGGGTCTTTAAGACTTGTGTATGTTAATATGAGTTTAGTGAAATTATACCACTACCGATATTTGGCTGAAGAGGATATTATATCAGCAAGTGAATAATGATAGAATAGATTGAGATGGCTTATGGGTTGAGCTACAAATAAATTATAATTATGGAGGAAAGGCTACTGAGTTTACAATTGTAGTGTAGCTGTGTATGAGAATGGATGAAATCAGTAACTGGCTCACAATCCCTGTTGCTAAGATCTGGGTGAGTACTTAATTAACATGAGTCAGGGTGATGCGTTGGGTTCTGAATACGTCATTATAAGTAAATCCAATTCATTCAGGTTTCTACTAGGTGGCTTTGACTAACTTGGATAGGTACCTGTGACGGAGTTGATGTCACTGATAGATTTACACTACACCGTATCTTTTTAATTCTGATACGTAAACTCCTCTGATGTGTATATAAAGAAGGAAATGGTAACGTTAATCGTAGTAACAGGAAGTAGTAGTTTATCAATCAGTTTATCTCATAATGTAGTATAAGAATATCCGTAACAAGGGCTTAAACAATGTATTATAATTTAACTGTATTCAAATATTATAGCCAATGCAGTATTTGTGGCAATGGTAGATGTGGAATTATGAGTGAGAATTTTTAAGTCATAATAATAATGATAGTATATACAACAGCAACACAGAAGATGTAGTAATAGTTTTAGTAGTAGTAGTAGTAGTAGTAGGAATAGCTTTAGTAATAGTAGTAGTGGTGTTAATAGTTGTAGTAGTAGTAACAACAGCAGTAGTAGTGGTAGTTGCCCCTATTATTATTATTTAGAAATAGAGATGTAAAAGTTGTTGTTGTTATTGTTGTTGCTGTAGTAATTTTGTATGTGTGTGTGTTTTGTTTTATGTATGTATGTGTGTGTGTTGTGTTCTTGTGTGTGTGTGTGTTTTGTTTTATGTATGTATGTGTGTGTGTTTGTGTGTGTGTGTGTTGTTGTTTTATGTATGTATGTGTGTGTGTGTGTGTGTAGTAGTAGGAATGGCATTAGTAATAGTAGTAGTATCACATCATTATGACTGCGGATGTAGCTGTTGAGTGACAAGAGGGAACGCACGCGACACACTAGTTGCTCTACAGACCCTCATTACACACACACACACACGGTCCGGTATGTGTATGTGTATGTGTGTCTCTTGTCGTGGCTGTACCGTGTCAGTGGAGCGGACGTCATCCCCTCCCGTCCTCTTTCCCTTCCCTCCCATCCCCTCCCCCGTTAGCCTACTGGTAATTAAAGAAGGGGTGCTTGGCCGTATGTGTCTGTGTGTGTGTTGGTTTGGGTAGTGAAAGAATGTATGTGTGTGTGTTAGCCTATGTGGATGTGTGTGTTGGTTTGGGTAGTGAAAGAATGCGTATGTGTGTGTGTTCAATATAGTGAAGGTGGTGAATAAAAAAGGTGATAGTAGTAAAGTGATGACGATACGAGAAATTAATGCATATGGTGACAGGAAAAGAGCTACAAAAAGTTATTAATGGGGAAAGAGGAACGGGAGAAGGTTTACTAGTGATAAGTGAAGTTATTGAGGTATGGTTTACTGGGGTTGGATAGTGGTGAAGGAATCGATAGTGAGGGATGGTTGGGTGAAGATACTGGCTGGTGTCCTCAAGTCTAGGGAAAAGAAATATGATGTGGTATATCTTGTAATGATGACAAATGTTGCTGCTTCTCATGAGGGCAATCCATGGTAGTGGTGTTGAGGATATTGGTGATGATTTATGGGAGATTATTATTGGTGGTGGTGGTGGTGTTGTTTTTCTTACGGTATTCGTGAGGGCTAACAAACATACACTCTTTCTCAGGCTCGAAGATTGAACGGTTTACACTGATTGAGGCCGAGCACCATAGATCTTGTTTGACTGTAATAATTCTGTGAGGCGGGGTGGGATTAACCTTATAGTACTATGACCAAAAATCCAAGATAACTGTGTTTCCTATAGCTGACACTCAGGATCCTCACTGGAGACTCTGGCATTGAAAGGTTTACACTGATTATAAA
Source organism: Petrolisthes cinctipes (assembly GCA_033782935.1). Classification (NCBI taxonomy): domain Eukaryota; kingdom Metazoa; phylum Arthropoda; class Malacostraca; order Decapoda; family Porcellanidae; genus Petrolisthes; species Petrolisthes cinctipes. Next base: position 29,387 of record JAWQEG010007263.1, read on the forward strand.
CAAATATCACAGATTTGACATGCAATTTGATTATATGTAGCTACGGAAGGCCATCACGTCAGTTCAGATATCGTAAACTATATAGTACACAGATATAAGGTCAGTTTAGGTTTGATTAATTTTATCTAGGATAGATTAAATATGCTTGGGACTATAAATTACGTAGGGACAAGTTACGAGGATATGTTCGGCTAGGTCATTTTATATAAGGGTATATTGTGGTGAGATGAGTTAGGTCAGGATAGGATATGTGCTAGGCTAGGATAAGTTACAAAAAAATTAGGTTGAGTTGTGTCAAAATTTGCCAGATTAAGGTCGAGTTAGATTAGTAGCTAGTGTGATTATTATTATTATTATTGTTATTATGAGCCAGTGTTCGACTCGAGCTGTAATAGAGTAAAATTTATGTCAAAACGGCGTTGAATTTGAGGACAGATGGCCTGAGGATGTCACTCGGTACGACACAACCCACCTCACTCCCAACCATCACACTAACTACATCAATTTACTGCCTCATTGAAGACGTTGATAGCAGGGAAGGTAATGATGGAGGGGAGGGGTAGGGAAGAGGAGGGTTCTAAGTAAATGTTAGGGAGGAAATGGTGATCACACAAGAATGGAAGAAATGGGAACATAACAGTGAATTTGTAAAGAAAATATGTAAAACGTAACGTGTAATGATTTGTTTGTTTGTTTGTTTTTTGAGATATGTAAAACCTGATAGAGATGTAATATGACTGAACGATGTATATATTGTATAATTTAGTGATATGGGAACAACAACTGCATACGGATCTTCAAGGTAGGAAAACACTAGGTATTTAAAGGGGTAATATAATGTTAGTAAAGTCACGCCTGTAGTAATGCAACGCCTTCCAATGAAACTGCGTCGAAAAAAGGATGAGAAACCATATTTGTTGGTCTCTGTAAATTTAATTCTTAAAAAACTTATTAAAATGGCTCTTTCATTCATCTGATGCAAGTCTGTTTGAACGAAACTATTCATTGAAGGCTACAAATCTCCCCAAACTGTGGAACGAAACGGAGCAACTCAACTAAATTATGGTGACCTGTTTCTTGAAATGGTTTGCTGGAATCACTTGCTCTAAATTTACCAACACTATGTTACCCTCTTAAGTAGAATGGGACCTTCTTCGACCCCCTTAATGAGGTGGAGGAAGTAGTGAGGTGTTGATGGATGAGGAGGTAGCGAGGTAGGGGGTTAAAAGTGGAGGTAGTGAAGTTTGGGTGTATGAGGAGTGGCGAGGTAGGGGGTATTGGTGGAGGTGGGGAAGGGGGTCCTGGTGGTGGTGCTGGCGACGGCGCGGTGCCAGTCCACACCAGACACCAGTAACAAAATGTGTGTGTGTGTGTGTGTGTGTGTGTGAGAAGAGGTAGTGTAGGTGGAGAGGCGTGTGGGGGAAAGAAGACGAGGGTGCGGGGGAAATGGGGGTGGAGGTGTACAGTACAGACGTGTGGGGAAATGAAGACGAAGGGAAGGGTGGGGTTGTAGTGGAGGGATAAGTAAGGTTGTGTAGGGATGAGTGAAAAGGATGTTACAGAGTACTACAGGAAGCATATCACTCCATTAAAAGTAACCTTGGGGATTATTAATCAATCCAATAGTTAAAAACTGTATGTTAAGTCTTACAAATATGTTGGTACTGAGAATCTACTATAACGTCTACTGAAGTTGACATAATGTTTATAGTATTTGTATGTAAGTGTGTGTGTGTGTGTGTGTGTGTGACGGAAGAGGTGACTGTGAGTAAGTTTTGAGAGGTTTTTGAAGGCAAAGGTCCAACACATACGGGAATGAAAAGACACAAGGAGGGGGTGGAGGGAAATTAGGGGGGTGGGGGTGGGGGCATAGATGGGGGGGAGGTAGCTGGTGTTGGTCAGTGCCGGGGAGGGTGTGATAATCATAGGGGTGGGGGGGTGGGAGGGGACAGGAAATGTGGTCCATCCGGCCTGGTTGCAACGTTGCCACATGTGTTCACTATACCGTTGTGTTGTGCTGTGGTGCCGCGTTGTCTTGACCTCACTCTAACCCATATTATGACACCCTTCTCTCCCTATTTCTGGTTCGTAATGATAATAAAAATAGTAATAATGATAATAGAAATAGTAATAATGATAATAGAAATAGTAATAATAATGATACTAATAATAGTAGCAGTAATAATAATAGTGATGATAATACTCGTCACAGTCACTGTTTTAATTTATGTTATTGCTATTATTATTATTATTATTATTATTATTATTATTATTATATTAGGTATTAATCATTATGAATATATTTCTGTAACTTCATCATCATTAGTAAATTCCTACCTAAAATTAATAATAGAAGAATGAGATGTGTGTGTGTGTGTGTGTGTGTGTGTGTGTGTTGTCAAAGTCAGGAGG
>JAWQEG010007264.1:0-2500 GCA_033782935.1 Petrolisthes cinctipes
ATCTATTTATTTATCTATCTATTTATCTCCATATCTCACTCTATCTATCTATCTATCTATCTATCTATCTATCTGTCTATCTTCATTTCTCTCCCTGCTGGTTCCTTTACTCTCTCTCTCTCTCTCTCTCTCTCTCTCTCTCTCTCTCTCTCTCTCTCTCTCTCTCTCTCTCTCACCTTCAAGCCTCAGACATCATATTAAGTGGAGTAAACAATCTTTCACTGTCTGTTGGTACTTGTATCATATACCAATTAAATTCTACCTGCATTGTAAGTCCGGAAATTAACACAAATATATATATAGAAATTAACACAAATATATATATAGAACAACACATATACATATATTCATATATATATATATATATATACATATATATATATATATATATATATATATATATATATATATATATATATTATACATACGTACATAAATAAATCATTACATACATACATACATACACACACGGTATATGCATACATACAAGATAAATACATATAGATAAATAGACACACATACATACATATATACGTACCATATATATATCTCTATGCTGGGTCTTTCTTTCTGTATTATTTCTCTCTCTCTCTCTCTCTCTCTCTCTCTCTCTCTCTCTCTCTCTCTGCTGAATCATATAATAAGAATGAATTTCATATTGCTTACTCATATGATCCAAATACCCCAGGAAATAGTAACAACATTATTACTCTGACATTTGGAAGGGCAAGGTGTCAACACTCAAACTGACCTATAAATATTATAACAACAACAATATTTCACAACAACAACGACGACGATGACAACAACTTTTCATAACAACAACAATAACATCAACAACATTTCATAGCAACATTTCACAACAACAACAATAACAAAAACATTTCATAACAACAACAACAACAACAACATTTAATAACAACGACGACGATGACAACAACTTTTCACAACAGCATCAACAATAGCATTTCATAACGACAACATTTCACAACAATAACAAACACATTTAAATAACAACAACAACAACAGAATTTCACAACAACAACAACAACAACATTTTGAAGAATCATAAGCATACCCGTTTACTAATTAAAGAAAGAACATAATATATTGCAATCTCCCCTTGAGCTGAATTAATTACTGCACTTCCCACCAACCCCTGCCCATATTCACCCAACCCCCACACCCACACCCCCAACCACACATCATTCCCCACACCCACCACCCCCACACACCCCTCTCACCTACCCCACCCACATCCTTCCCCACCCCCAGACCCCCACACACCCCTCCTATCACCTACCCCACCCACATCCTTCCCCACACCCACCCCCACACCCACACACCCCTCCTCTCACCCCCACACACCCCCTCTCTCACCTACCCCACCCACATCCTTCCCCACACCACACCCACACACCCCTCCTCTCACCCACACCCCACCCCTCACTCCACCCACATCCCTTCCCACACCCCACACACCCCTCCTCTCACCTATCCCCCACCTCCACACACACACACACACACACACACACCCACTCACCCATCCCTCCCCACACACACCCTTGCACCATCACCAATACTGTACTCATTAAGAAAAAAATAATAATAATGCTTCAGTTAATAAGATTAGAGAAATATACCTTACCAGAATTATTATTCCTATTTCTCAATTCAGTTTGTTTAATTAAGAGGTTTTCATATATTAGAATAGTTAGTCATAAATAATACGTTTTCTCTGTATGATTATTTGAAAGAGAAAACTCTTATTTTAAACGAAAACTTCGCAAATGTTGAATAAAGATGATTATAATTATTTACTTTTGTCATATTCATTAATGAAAAACGAACAAATTAACACACACACACACACACACACACACACACACACACACACACACAGGCAGGCTCTGGGGTAAGGGTGTTGACAAGCTAGGGGAAAAGATGTGACAATGAGGGGGGGGTTAAGGGGTTGACAATTTGGGGGGGGTTAAGGTTGACAAGTTCGGGGGGTTAAGGGGGTTCCATATAGGCGGGTGGGGTTGGTGGGTGGGGGGATTTCCATATAGCTGGGTGGGGTAGGTGGGATTTCCATATAGGTGGTTGGGTGGGGTAGGTGGGATTTCCATATAGGTGGGTGGGGTAGGTGAGATTTCCATATAGGTGGGTGGGGTAGGTGGGATATCCATATAGGTGGGGTGGGGTAGGTAGGATTACCATATAGGTGGGTGGGGTAGGGGGGATTTCCATATAGGTGGGTGGGGTAGGTAGGATTTCCATATAGGTGGTTGGGTGGGGTAGGTGGGATTTCCATATAGGTGGGGTGGGGTGAGGTGGGGTTGGTAACTTGGTGTGTTGTTGGGGATGCCCTTGTGAGATTATTGCCTCATCCTGCCACTCAACTCTCTTGTCTTAAGTCTTACTCAACCACTACAGAGAGAGAGAGAGAGAGAGAGAGAGAGAGAGAGAGAGAGAGAGAGAGAGAGCACATATACAGACA
>JAWQEG010007264.1:5000-15000 GCA_033782935.1 Petrolisthes cinctipes
AAAGGGATAGACAGATGGATAGACAGATAGTGTGGGATTGATATTATACAGAGAGAGAGAGAGAGAGAGAGAGAGAGAGAGAGAGAGAGAGAGAGAAATAGGAGAAGAGAGAGAGAGAGAGAGAGAGAGAGAGAGAGAGAGAGAGAGAGAGAGAGAAGTTGTGAGGGGGGTGGGGTAAGGAAGACGAAAACAAAGGTGATAGGAAATATTTGGAGTAGAAGGACGTGGAGCATGTGTCAGGGAAGTAGGAGGGAAGGAGGGAGGGGGGGTGGGTTGGGGGGGGAGAGGGAAGTAGGGGAGTAGGGAGGAAGAGAGGAAAGTAGGAGTAGTAGGAGGGATGGAGGGAAGTAGGAGGAGTTGGAGAGAGGGACGAAAGTAGGAGGAAGAGAGGGAAGTGGGAGGAGAGGATGAAGGAAGTAGAGTAGGGGAAGGAAGAAGAGAGAAGGAGGGAAATAGAAGAGGGGAAGGAAGAAAAGAAGGAGGGAAATAGAAGAGGGGAAGGAAGAAAAGAAGGAGAGCAGTAGGGGAGGGAAGGGATAGAGGAGGAGTGGATGAAGGAAGTAGAGGAGGGGAAGGAAGAAAGGAGTAGGGAAGTAAGGGACAGGAGAAGGGACAGGTGGGTAGGAAGTTGGGGAGGAAAGGGGAGTAGGTAGGGACAGGTGGGTGAGAAGTAGGGGAGGGAAGGGACAGGGGGAGGGAGGAGAAAAGGTAGGTAGGGACAGGTGGGGGAGGGAGGATGGTCAGGGGGATAGGGAACAAGGGGAGGAGGAGGAGAGTCAGGGGGAGGAGGAGGATGGTCAGGGAGATAGGGAACAGGGGAGGAGTAGGGGAGGGTAGGGGGAGGGGGAGGATGGTCAGGGGGATAGGGAACAAGAGGAGGGGGAGGAGAGTCAGGGGGAGGAGGAGGATGGTCAGGGGGATAGGGAACAGGGGCAGAGGGATGGTCAGGGAGATAGGGAACAAGGGGAGGAGTAGGGGAGGGTAGGGGGAGGGGGAGGATGGTCAGGGGGAGAGGGATAGAGGGTCAGGGGGAGGAGAGAAGAGATGGAGGGAACAAGAGGAGGGATAGAGGGTCAGGGGGAGGACGAGGAGGAGGGTCAGGGTGAGGGGGATAGGGGTGGTCAAATGCCAAGGCCCCCAACCTCCCTGACACACAGTCGCCGCTCTTAACACTCATCCAGTTTTTGTCCAACACTGACGAGCTTTTGAACTTTGGGTGTGACCTTGAAGTGGCCAGGCGGATATGTGTCTGTGTGTGTGTGAGAGAGAGAGGGAGTGAGAGTGAGTTTGTGCGTGTGTGTGTGTGTGAGAGAGAGAGAGAGAGAGGGAGTGAGAGTGAGTTTGTGCGTGTGTGTGAAAGGTAATGTTTATGTGTGTGTGTGTGTGTGTAAGAGAGAGAGAGAGAGAGAGAGAGAGAGAGAGAGAGAGAGAGAGAGAGAGAGAGAGAGAGAGAGAGAGAGTGAGAGAGAGTTTTGTGTGTGTGTGTGTGAGAGGAAAAGTGTATGTATGTATGTGTGTGTGTGTGTGTGTTTGTGTATGAGAGAGAGAGAGAGAGAGAGAGAGAGAGAGAGAGAGAGAGAGAGTTTGTGTGTGTGTATGTGTGTGAGAGAGAGAGAGAGAGAGAGAGAGAGAGAGAGTTTGTGTGTGTGTATGTGTGAGAGAGAGAGAGAGAGAGAGAGAGAGAGAGAGAGAGAGAGAGCTATTTCGTGTATTTAATGTTTCGTGGCAATAATTGAAGGACTCATTTATCTCCAATTTTCTGACTACACACACCACCATAACACACTTCCATACCCTCTACACACACACACTTCACCATAACACACTTCCTTCCCATCTACACACACACACTTCACCATAACACACTTCTATCCCCTCTACACACACACACTTCACCATAACACACTTCCTTCCCCTCTACACACACACACACTTCACCATAACACACTTCCTTCCCCTCTACACACACACACTTCACCATAACACACTTCCTTCCCATCTACACACACTTCACCATAACACACTTCTATACCCTCTACACACACTTCACAATAACACACTTCCTTCCCCTCTATACACACACACTTCACCATAACACACTTCCTTCCCCTCTACACACACACACTTCACCATAACACACTTCCTTCCCCTCTACACACACACACTTCACCATAACACACTTCCTTCCCCTCTATACAACCTTCATACATTTATCTATACATTTATCTTTATACTCTATCATTATCTTCCTATTAACCTACAAACCCACTCACTACACCTTCCCTACCTATAGTAACCCCCTTTACTTCCCTAAGCCCTTAATAATAATAATAATAATAATAGTAATAATAATAATAATAACAATAACAACAACAATAATAATAATAATAATAATAATAATAATAATAATAATAACAATAACAACAATAATAATAATAATAATAATAATAATAATAATAATAAAAACACTAGTCCTAATAATAATGATTATAAAAATACTAGTCCTAATAATAATAATAATAATAATATTAATAATAATAATAAAGATAATAATAATAATAATAATAAGTGTAAATAAATATCTAGCCTTCAATTATTATTTTCATTTAGTAATAGTAGGAATAAAAGTTGAGCTGCTTGTGTATGCCAAAGTCCTTGATCTTTATTTCCACCGGGAGAGAAAATTCTAAGTAAATTAACAAACTCATTTTTCGATGATAACTTTTTGAAACACTCGGTAACATTAAAATTTCATACCTCTATTTGTGTGTGTGTGTGTGTGTGTGTGTGTGTGTGTGTGTGTGTGTGTGTGCTTGGTATCTAACATATTATAACTCCATACTTCTAGTGTGTGTGTGTGTGTGTGTGTGTGGTAACATTATAACTTCATTCTTCTAGTGTGTGTGTGTGTGTGTGTGTTTGTGTTCAGTATAATATTATATCTCCATACTTCTAGTGTGTGTGTGTGTGTGTGTGTGTGTGTGTTCTATTACCTAAATGACAAATTATCACATGTTAAAAATATATAAAACAAACAGATTGAGAAAACACAACACAAAAAATTACAACAATATTGACTAACCTAATTTTTTTTTCTTTTTTTTTTTCCTCTCTTAACCTCATTTTGGTAAATCTGGAGCAATTGATTCCTCCAAAGTATTCCAGGCAACAGAGTACCATAAATTTGGATCATATAGCCCTGTTTCCTGGCATACTTTGGAGGAATCAAGACACTCCAATGTACCAAAAAGTGTATTAATTAAATCCCTTTTACTATTTTCACGCTTTTGATTGCTAAGAGGAAATTGATCTGGCAATAATCAGACGACCTCAGTATTGCCAATTGTACGACCTCAGTATTGCCAATTGTACGACCTCAGTATTGCCAATAAGGAAACAAAATAGTGGCATAGTTTTGAACAATGATAAGACCTTTCAATTTATAATAAGGCTGTTTCTTTAAGTGGGAAGTATTGTGTTGGTAATTCTGGAGCAACTGAATCCTCCAAACTATTCCAAGCAACAACAGAACACCATTATTTTTGCTCTTCTGGTCCTGTTTCCTGGCATGCATTGGAGGAATCAAGGCACTCCAAAAGTGTATTACCTATGCCCTCAAAGCCTCACCACCACCATCACCACCACCACCACCATCATCACCACCACAACCAACACCACCACCACCACAACCAACACCACCACCATCACCACCACAACCAACACCACCAACACCACCACCTCTGTTGTTCCTCCTGACAATAATATAACTCCTGCCTCTTCAAATGCTCCAAAAGTGTAGCCTACTAAATAATAACAATATATATAAAAGAACACATGGCACTCCAAAATGCTCCAAAAGTGTCACCTTCTTTAGAAAAATATATATTAAAGAAGTCAACTCATGGCACTCTAACTGCTCCAATATTTACTAAAGAGATAATTTTTTTTTTTTTTCCATGATTATGTACTTATTGACTGAATACTCGAGGTTAATAGTTTTGTTTTTTCTGTTTGTTTGTGTGTTTGCTTGTTTGTGTTTGTGTGTTTGCTTGTTTGTGGGTGTGTTTGTATGTTTGTTTGTGTGTGTGTTTGTTTGGTTGTTTGCTTGTTTGTTTGTGTATGTGTTTGTGTTTGTTTGCTTGTTTGTTTGTGTGTGTGTTTGTTTGTGTGTTTGTTTGTTTGTTTGTGTTTGTTTGTTTGTTTGTGTGTGTGTTTTTGTTTTGTTAATGTGTTCGTTCGTTCGTTTTTTACTTCATTCATCCTCTATATTATTTGTAAACTAACAAAACACAACACAAGAGAAAGACAAGTTAGTTAGTTTGTTTGTGTTGCAATAGAAAAACTCACACATTCCAACGTTGAGTTTACCTTGTACACAATTATTTTTTATTATTATTTTTTTCCTTTTTTTTTTTTACTGTAACCTCCAATTTATCAAAAAAAAATACATAAAAAACACGAGTTCTCACTTATTATTATTATTATTATTATTATTATTATTATTATTATTATTATTTTCCTTTTTTTTTTACTGTAACCTCCAATTTATAAAAAATATATATATATAGAAAAAAATAGAAAGCTTCACGAGTAGGAAGGTGTGGTACAGAAAATAAATAGTATGTGTGTCCTTACCCACAATTTCTCATCATCGTGTATATATATAAAATAAATTCTTGGTGTGTAAATAATAAATAATAATAATAATAAATAATAAAATATAGTAAATAATATATGTGTGCTTGCAGTCTTTTGAAGTACAGTATAAGAATAAATTAGTAAACATTTATCCACGTAATTGTATAGTTAGCCCAAAATTATAATTCACAGAAAATATGGGGGGGGTTGATTTATTTATTTATACTCGTTTTCTGTTACATATGTCAATTTTTTTTTTTTTTTTTTAATATGTGTCATTGTGTTGTGTTGTGTGTGTGTGTGTGTGTGTGTGTGTTGCGAGGTGAATGAAGACTAAAGTGAAAGTGCACATTTGAAAGGAAAATTAATGACAGAAGCTAGAGTTAAAGGTGTCCAAGTGTTTTATGAGAGAGTGAAAGCGACTTGGGGTCACTGAAGCAGAGATATCATTAGACGACTCACTGCTTCACGTAATAATAACACTTCTATTAATGGACCCTGTGATATGGTTAGAAAATTGGAGGTGTATGAGTCCTTCAAATATTGCCACGAAACACAAACACCTATAGGGTAGGAGCGTGTAGTCAGGAGGAATCAGAAGCCTCCAATTTTCACACACGATCACAGGGTCCTTAATTAAAAGATCCTGTGATATGGTATAACAATTGGAGGTGTATGAGTCCTTCAAATATTGCCACGAAACACAAACACCTATAGGGAAGGAGCGTGTTTCGTGGAATATTAAGGAGGAATCAGAAGCCTCCAATTTTCAAGAGGAGGTGGAGACGGTCACTTTCTATTTATCACGTTTTTATCGGCGCACCGTGAAATTCTGAATGTCAGCTTCGATGTTACAGTCAGTTTGGTTTAATTGGGTTGTTTCTTCTGCTATATTATACTTCTGAATGATTTCATGTTTGTTTCTTGATCTGATATAATTATGAGGGAAGTGATGAATATAAAATTGTCAAACTTAGGAGAAGCAACGTGTGTGTGTGTGTGTGTGTGTAAGGATAAGGTGTGTGTGTGGGAAAATGAGGATGTGTATAAGTATAATGAAAAAATTAATTATGAGTAATGAAAGATGAGTTTTTGGAAAGTTGACAGAGTAATGAAAAAATGTGAGTTTTGTTAAATGTGTGTGCAGATTCCGTCACTGTGTACTCACGCTCTTGGTAACTTTTCTATGTGTTAAAATAGTGACAAACAATAATTGATTGGTTTTGTCTGCATTTTTTACCCTTGTTTCAATAGACTGGAACCCTTTATTCGAGGGGTTTGAATATTCGCGGATTTGGAGGATATTTGAGAACTGAGACTGGAAGAAGAATAAACAAATGTCCAATTCAGTGTGTGTGTGTGTGTGTGTGTGTGTGTGTGTGTGTGTGTACATTGCAGTAACTAAAAAGTAATAATAGTGGTTTTATGTTTAGGATTGTGATTTTCTTTTCGTGGCTTTCCTCTGTTGGTGAGTCTAGGCACAACACATAGGTTAACTCAGACAAATAACGAATGGACCATTGTAATGAAAGTATTCCACCAAAGAATGATTATGAGCATAAAAAGTAAGGACATTAAAACTCCAATGTGTTACATAATAATATTGTTTAATTATATATGAGAGATTTGCTGATTCATACATATAGATACATACACATACATTCCATTGCACTATATAATAATGTTACGCTGCTCCCGCCTCAGCTTCTGCTGCTGCTTCTTGTTCTGCTTGTGCTTCAGCCTCAGCTGCTGCTTCAGCTTCAGCCTGTTCAGCAGCCTCAACCTCAGCCTGTTCAGCAGCTACTGCTTCAGCTTCAGCCTGCTCAGCAGCTTCCAATTCAGCTTGTTCAGCAGCTTCCAATTCAGCTTGTTCAGCAGCTTCCAATTCAGCCTGTTCAGCAGCTTCCAATTCAGCTTGTTCAGCAGCTTCCAATTCAGCTTGTTCAGCAGCTACTGCTTCAGCCTCAGCCTGCTCAGCAGCTTCCAATTCAGCCTGTTCAGCAGCTTCCAATTCAGCTTGTTCAGCAGCTTCCAATTCAGCTTGTTCAGCAGCTGCTGCTTCAACCTCAGCTTGTTCAGCTGCTTCAAGTTCAACAGCAGCCTGTTCAGCGGCTTCTACCTCAGCCAGTTCAGCTGCCTCAGCTTCAGCAGCAGCCTGTTCAGCAGCTTCAATTTCAGCCAGTTCAGCAGCTTCCAATTCAGCTTGTTCAGCAGCTTCAACTTCAGCAGCAGCCAGTTCTGCGGCCTCTAGCTCAGCTTGTTCAGCTGCCTCAGCTTCAGCAGCAGCCTGTTCAGCAGCTTCAATTTCAGCCAGTTCAGCAGCTTCAGCTTCAGCTGCAGCCAGCTCAGCAGCTTCTATTTCGGCCTGTTCAGCAGCTTCAGCTTCAACAGCAGCCCTTTCTGCAGCTTCAACTTCAGCAAGTTCAGCAGCCTCAGCTTCGACAGCAAGCAACTCAGCAGCCTCCTGCTCGGCGACCTCCAGCTCAGCAGCAGTAAGTTCTTGTTCAGCAGCGGGAACAGTTGCAGCATTACGGTCAAGGGCAGCCATGACAGCAGCAAAGTGATCCCTCTTAGCAGCAACAACAGCTGGGTCATCACCAGGGAAGATGAAGGGAGCAAACTGTGCATCCAAAGCATTTACTGATGGGTCAACCAAGGGAGCTTCCTCTATCAGGATCACTTCTTCCACTGGAACGGCTTCTTCCACAGGGGCGGCCTCCTCAACAGGGGCGGCTTCCTCCACTACAGGGGCGGCCTCCTCCACTACAGGGGCGGCCTCCTCCACTGGTGCAGGTGCAGGTTCCTCAGCAAGGGTTGTGGGCTCATCGAGAACTCTGACGGGGCTCTGTGACTGGATGAACTGTGCCAGGGTCTGCTGAAGGTTGGTCAGCTGGGAAGGGTCGAAGGATGGAGTACCAGTGCTTCCGCTGGCTGGCAAGAGGAACACAAACCCAGGCCGGGCAGAGCACACGGCCACCAGGCTAAGTAGCACCTGTAACACAACACAATAATGATGATAAACCATAACATACATAACGACAAAACAACACAACACAACATACATAGAGATCAGTAGTAAGTAGCACCTGTAACACAACACAACACAGTCAACAACACACCATAACATACCTAGAGAACAGTAGACAAGAATATATCACCTGTAACACAACACAACACAGTCAACAACACACCATAACATACCTAGAGAACAGTAGACAAGAATATATCACCTATAACACAACACAACACATTCATCAACAACACACCACCACAACATTATTATTATTATACAGTCAGCAACACAGGCAACACAAATATAAGTAAAGAACACAACACGAATCACTCAGCCACTTAATTAATGTAGAAAACTTAGCAATACAATCAACACTCCATATCATACACACTTAATTCAAACACTATGACGCTGTCCTAATTAACACACACACACACACACATGGGGTCAACTAATTACCACACACACACACACACACACAAGGAACCAACCAATTACCACACACACACATACACACACACACACACTCAAGGAACCAACCAATTACCACACACACACACACACACACATACATACAAGGAACCAACCAATTAACACACACACACACACACACACACACACACACACACACACACACACACACACACCCACAACTGGACTGGAAAACGCAACCTGGTCTTCATGGTCGCGAGATGTGAGTGACGTGGGAGGAAGGCTGAACTCTTTAGGCTTCGATTTGTTTGTGTGTTTGATTGTTTTTGCTTTTTCGCGTATTTATGAATGTCTGTCATTTTGTCAAGCACTTATAATAATAATAATAATAATAATAATAATAATAATAATAATAATAATAATAATCTCAACTAAATAATATTAAAAAGAAATATGATGATAAATAATAATAATCTCAACTGAATAATATTAACGAAAATAGAACAATAATTCTTTAGTTTTTGTGTGTGTGTGTAAATAATAATAATATTTATCTCAACTGAATAATATTAACACAAATACAATAATAATAAGCCTCTTGTTTTAATCCTCGTGTTTTCTGTGTGTGTGTGTGTGTGTGTGTGTGAATTATGGCTCTTCTTATTAATTATGACTGTGTGTGTGTCGGTTTGTTTGTGTGTGAAATATTAATTATTAATTATGACTGTGTGTTTTAATCCTCGTGTTTTCTGTGTGTTAATTATGAGTGTGTGTGAATTATTACTCTTTTTAATTATGACTGATATGTGTTTTAATCCTCGTGTTTTCTGTGTGTTAATTATGAGTGTGTGTGTGTGTGTGTGTGTGAATTATTACTCCTCTTTTTAATTATGACTGATATGTGTTTTATTCCTCGTGTTTTCTGTGTGTTAATTATGAGTGTGTGTGTGTGTGTGTGTGAATTATTACTCTTTTTAATTATGACTGATATGTGTTTTAATCCTCGTGTTTTCTGTGTGTGTGTATATGTGTGTGAATTATTATTACTCTTCTTATTAATATATAGGACTGACTGACTGTGTGTTGTTGTTGTCGATCTTACCAGGAATTTCATGTTGGCGTTGGGTTGTATCTTGTTGAACTGTTCTGGTCTACGTTCCGCTCCTCTTTTATATACCTCCTTGCCAGTGGGTACCCGCGACACACACACACACACACACAACACCTGGAACACACACACACACACACATACACACACACTTGAACATACCGCCCGCCCACTTGTTTTATTTTTTGTTTTTATTTTTATTTTTTAGTGTATGTGTGTGTGTGTGTGTGTGTGTGTGTGTCTGAGGTGAGGAGGAGGGGTAGGGGAGGGGTAGGGGAGGGATGGGATGGGATGGAGATGGAAGGAGTGAGTGTGGAGGGATGATGGGGGGGGGAGGAGGGTGTGTAGGAATAGGGAAGAGGGGCGGAAGTGAAGGGTTGGGATAAAGAGAGGAAGGGTAACAGGTGTTTGGCGTGTGTGTGTGTGTGTGTGTGTGTTTATGTGTGTGTGTGTATGTGTGTGTTTATGTGTGTGTGTGTTTGTGTGTGTGTGTACTAGATGCTGTGTGTGTTTGTGTGTGTGTGAGAGAGAGAGAGAGAGAGAGAGCGAGTGTGTGAGAGTATGTGAATGTGTGTGTGTGTGTGTGTGTATGTGTGTGTGTGTGTGTGTGTGTGAACTAAGACTGGAATGCTACACATATTTGTATCATAATAAAACCATTGGTCTCATCTGCTCACAAAACATATTCTCTCTCGTTCACCATCTCATTAAACATTGTCATTAAACACCTTCTTAAGAGAGAGAGAGAGAGAGAGAGAGAGAGAGAGAGAGAGAGAGAGAGAGAGAGAGAGAGAGAGTGAGTGTGTGTG
>JAWQEG010007265.1:0-21426 GCA_033782935.1 Petrolisthes cinctipes
GTCTTTCATTGTGATTATTATTATATATTATTATTATTTATTATTAATATTGGGTCCACAATTGTGCTCTATTATTATTATTATTCATTATTATTATATATTTAGAGTCAATGCTGATTATTATTATTATTATTATTATTAATTATTATTATCTGTGGTCATTGTGATTATTATTATTATTATTATTATTATTATTATTATTGTGGCTCATTGTGATTATTATTATTATTATTATTATTATTATTATTATTGTGGTCATTGTGATTATTATTATTATTATTATTATTATTATTATTATTGTGGTCATTGTGATTATTATTATTATTATTATTATTATTATTATTATTGTGGTCATTGTGATTATTATTATTATTATTATTATTATTATTATTATTGTGGTGCATTGTGATTATTATTATTATTATTATTATTATTATTATTATTGTGGTCGATTGTGATTATTATTATTATTATTATTATTATTATTATTATTGTGGTGATTGTGATTATTATTATTATTATTATTATTATTATTATTATTGTGGTGATTGTGATTATTATTATTATTATTATTATTATTATTATTATTGTGGGTCGATTGTGATTATTATTATTATTATTATTATTATTATTATTATTGTGGTGATTGTGATTATTATTATTATTATTATTATTATTATTATTATTGTGGTGATTGTGATTATTATTATTATTATTATTATTATTATTATTATTGTGGTGATTGTGATTATTATTATTATTATTATTATTATTATTATTATTGTGGTGATTGTGATTATTATTATTATTATTATTATTATTATTATTATTGTGGTGATTGTGATTATTATTATTATTATTATTATTATTATTATTATTGTGGTGATTGTGATTATTATTATTATTATTATTATTATTATTATTATTGTGGTGATTGTGATTATTATTATTATTATTATTATTATTATTATTATTGTGGTGATTGTGATTATTATTATTATTATTATTATTATTATTATTATTGTGGTGATTGTGATTATTATTATTATTATTATTATTATTATTATTATTGTGGTGATTGTGATTATTATTATTATTATTATTATTATTATTATTATTGTGGTGATTGTGATTATTATTATTATTATTATTATTATTATTATTATTGTGGTGATTGTGATTATTATTATTATTATTATTATTATTATTATTATTGTGGTGATTGTGATTATTATTATTATTATTATTATTATTATTATTATTGTGGTGATTGTGATTATTATTATTATTATTATTATTATTATTATTATTGTGGTGATTGTGATTATTATTATTATTATTATTATTATTATTATTATTGTGGTGATTGTGATTATTATTATTATTATTATTATTATTATTATTATTGTGGTGATTGTGATTATTATTATTATTATTATTATTATTATTATTATTGTGGTGATTGTGATTATTATTATTATTATTATTATTATTATTATTATTGTGGTGATTGTGATTATTATTATTATTATTATTATTATTATTATTATTGTGGTGATTGTGATTATTATTATTATTATTATTATTATTATTATTATTGTGGTGATTGTGATTATTATTATTATTATTATTATTATTATTATTATTGTGGTGATTGTGATTATTATTATTATTATTATTATTATTATTATTATTGTGGTGATTGTGATTATTATTATTATTATTATTATTATTATTATTATTGTGGTGATTGTGATTATTATTATTATTATTATTATTATTATTATTATTGTGGTGATTGTGATTATTATTATTATTATTATTATTATTATTATTATTGTGGTGATTGTGATTATTATTATTATTATTATTATTATTATTATTATGTTATTATTATTATGATTATTATTATTGTGGTGATTGTGATTATTATTATTATTATTATTATTATTATTATTATTGTGGTGATTGTGATTATTATTATTATTATTATTATTATTATTATTATTGTGGTGATTGTGATTATTATTATTATTATTATTATTATTATTATTATTGTGGTGATTGTGATTATTATTATTATTATTATTATTATTATTATTATTGTGGTGATTGTGATTATTATTATTATTATTATTATTATTATTATTATTGTGGTGATTGTGATTATTATTATTATTATTATTATTATTATTATTATTGTGGTGATTGTGATTATTATTATTATTATTATTATTATTATTATTATTGTGGTGATTGTGATTATTATTATTATTATTATTATTATTATTATTATTGTGGTGATTGTGATTATTATTATTATTATTATTATTATTATTATTATTGTGGTCATTGTGATTATTATTATTATTATTATTATTATTATTATTATTGTGGTCATTGTGATTATTATTATTATTATTATTATTATTATTATTATTGTGGTCATTGTGATTATTATTATTATTATTATTATTATTATTATTATTGTGGTCATTGTGATTATTATTATTATTATTATTATTATTATTATTATTGTGGTCATTGTGATTATTATTATTATTATTATTATTATTATTATTATTGTGGTCATTGTGATTATTATTATTATTATTATTATTATTATTATTATTGTGGTCATTGTGATTATTATTATTATTATTATTATTATTATTGTGGTCATTGTGATTATTATTATTATTATTATTATTATTATTATTATTGTGGTCATTGTGATTATTATTATTATTATTATTATTATTATTATTATTGTGGTCATTGTGATTATTATTATTATTATTATTATTATTATTATTATTGTGGTCATTGTGATTATTATTATTATTATTATTATTATTATTATTATTGTGGTCATTGTGATTATTATTATTATTATTATTATTATTATTATTATTGTGGTCATTGTGATTATTATTATTATTATTATTATTATTATTATTATTGTGGTCATTGTGATTATTATTATTATTATTATTATTATTATTATTATTGTGGTCATTGTGATTATTATTATTATTATTATTATTATTATTATTATTGTGGTCATTGTGATTATTATTATTATTATTATTATTATTATTATTATTGTGGTCATTGTGATTATTATTATTATTATTATTATTATTATTATTATTGTGGTCATTGTGATTATTATTATTATTATTATTATTATTATTATTATTGTGGTCATTGTGATTATTATTATTATTATTATTATTATTATTATTATTGTGGTCATTGTGATTATTATTATTATTATTATTATTATTATTATTATTGTGGTCATTGTGATTATTATTATTATTATTATTATTATTATTATTATTGTGGTCATTGTGATTATTATTATTATTATTATTATTATTATTATTATTGTGGTCATTGTGATTATTATTATTATTATTATTATTATTATTATTATTGTGGTCATTGTGATTATTATTATTATTATTATTATTATTATTATTATTGTGGTCATTGTGATTATTATTATTATTATTATTATTATTATTATTATTGTGGTCATTGTGATTATTATTATTATTATTATTATTATTATTATTATTGTGGTCATTGTGATTATTATTATTATTATTATTATTATTATTATTATTGTGGTCATTGTGATTATTATTATTATTATTATTATTATTATTATTATTGTGGTCATTGTGATTATTATTATTATTATTATTATTATTATTATTATTGTGGTCATTGTGATTATTATTATTATTATTATTATTATTATTATTATTGTGGTCATTGTGATTATTATTATTATTATTATTATTATTATTATTATTGTGGTCATTGTGATTATTATTATTATTATTATTATTATTATTATTATTGTGGTCATTGTGATTATTATTATTATTATTATTATTATTATTATTATTGTGGTCATTGTGATTATTATTATTATTATTATTATTATTATTATTGTGGTCATTGTGATTATTATTATTATTATTATTATTATTATTATTATTGTGGTCATTGTGATTATTATTATTATTATTATTATTATTATTATTATTGTGGTCATTGTGATTATTATTATTATTATTATTATTATTATTATTATTGTGGTCATTGTGATTATTATTATTATTATTATTATTATTATTATTATTGTGGTCATTGTGATTATTATTATTATTATTATTATTATTATTATTATTGTGGTCATTGTGATTATTATTATTATTATTATTATTATTGTGGTCATTGTGATTATTATTATTATTATTATTATTATTGTGGTCATTGTGATTATTATTATTATTATTATTATTATTGTGGTCATTGTGATTATTATTATTATTATTATTATTATTGTGGTCATTGTGATTATTATTATTATTATTATTATTATTGTGGTCATTGTGATTATTATTATTATTATTATTATTGTGGTCATTGTGATTATTATTATTATTATTATTATTGTGGTCATTGTGATTATTATTATTATTATTATTATTATTATTATTGTGATTATTATTATTATTATTATTATTATTATTATTGTGATTATTGTGATTATTATTATTATTATTATTATTGTGATTATTGTGATTATTATTATTATTATTATTATTGTGATTATTGTGATTATTATTATTATTATTATTATTGTGGTCATTGTGATTATTATTATTATTATTATTATTGTGGTCATTGTGATTATTATTATTATTATTATTATTGTGGTCATTGTGATTATTATTATTATTATTATTATTGTGGTCATTGTGATTATTATTATTATTATTATTATTGTGGTCATTGTGATTATTATTATTATTATTATTATTGTGGTCATTGTGATTATTATTATTATTATTATTATTGTGGTCATTGTGATTATTATTATTATTATTATTATTGTGGTCATTGTGATTATTATTATTATTATTATTATTGTGGTCATTGTGATTATTATTATTATTATTATTATTGTGGTCATTGTGATTATTATTATTATTATTATTATTGTGGTCATTGTGATTATTATTATTATTATTATTATTGTGGTCATTGTGATTATTATTATTATTATTATTATTGTGGTCATTGTGATTATTATTATTATTATTATTATTGTGGTCATTGTGATTATTATTATTATTATTATTATTGTGGTCATTGTGATTATTATTATTATTGTGGTCATTGTGATTATTATTATTATTGTGGTCATTATTATTATTATTATTATTGTGGTCATTATTATTATTATTATTATTGTGATTATTATTATTATTATTATTATTGTGGTCATTGTGATTATTATTATTATTATTATTATTGTGGTCATTATTATTATTATTATTATTGTGATTATTATTATTATTATTATTATTGTGGTCATTGTGATTATTATTATTATTATTATTATTGTGATCATTGTCATTGTGATCATTGTCATTGTGATCATTGTCATTGTGATCATTGTCATTGTCGTCATTGTCGTCATTGTCGTCATTGTCGTCATTGTCGTCATTGTCGTCATTGTCGTCATTGTCGTCATTGTCGTCATTGTCGTCATTGTCGTCATTGTCGTCATTGTCGTCATTGTCGTCATTGTCGTCGTTGTCGTCGTTGTCGTCGTTGTCGTCGTTGTCGTCGTTGTCGTCGTTGTCGTCGTTGTCGTCGTCGCTGTCGTCGTTGTCGTCGTCGCTGTCGTCGCTGTCGTCGTTGTCGTCGTCGCTGTCGTCGCTGTCGTCGCTGTCGTCGTCGCTGTCGTCGCTGTCGTCGCTGTCGTCGCTGTCGTCGCTGTCGTCGCTGTCGTCGCTGTCGTCGCTGTCGTCGCTGTCGTCGCTGTCGTCGCTGTCGCTGTCGTCGCTGTCGCTGTCGCTGTCGCTGTCGCTGTCGCTGTCGCTGTCGCTGTCGCTGTCGCTGTCGCTGTCGCTGTCGCTGTCGCTGTCGCTGTCGCTGTCATTATTATTTTTTTTTTTTCGTCCACAGTCGGGAGTATTGTTTTATCTATTTTTTTTTTTTTTTCGTCCACACCAGTAAGTGAGAATGGTCTGTAATCGAGAGTTTCTTACCCCGAGGTTGGTTCTTTTCTTCGCTCCAAGGTGGCAGGGATCATTTGCCAGGTATTAAGAGCAATATCCCTGAGGTTACAGCGTCTGGTATGAGTAGTAAACGCCCTGGGAATCACTGAGAGAGTTTACTGCGACCAAGAGTTATTCGCCGGAAATCGGGAGGGCAGAGAGAGAGAGAGAGAGAGAGAGAGAGAGAGAGAGAGAGAGAGAGAGAGAGATAGAAACAGACAGACAGACAGACAGACAGACAGACAGAGAGAGAGAGAGAGAGAGAGAGAGAGAGAGAGAGAGAAAGAGAGAGAAAGGATATGAGGTGATATTTGTCGGAAGGAACGAGGTGTGAAACAATGACCGAGAAGGAGAAGAGAGAGAGAAAAAGAAGGTATATCGGAATAAGAGACGCCGAGGGGGGGGGGGGGGTAGGGGGGCAGGGAAAAGGATAAAGTATTGGGGTGAGAGTGATATAAATTTGAATGAAGAAGGAGACGCCGAGAGGAAAATGGATGAAGAGAAGAGGAAAGTGATAGGAGAAGATTGGTGTGATGGGGGAAGAATAAGGAGAAAGAAAAGGAGGAGAAGGAGATGAGGAGAAGAAGAAGGAGGAGGAGGAGAAGAAGAGGAGGACGTGGAGAGGAGACGGAAGTGAAGTGTATAAGTTTCTGTTCGGATTATCATGTTCTGCTAACACACTACACCCTTCTCTTGTTGCTGAAGCCTTTGGTGTGGTGAGGAATGCAGCAGGAATGTATGTGTGTGTGGGGGGGGGGAGGGTGTGGGGATGGGAAGACAGGGATGGGAAGTTGGGTGTGTAGTAGTAGTAGTAGTAGTAGTAGTAGTAGTAGTAGTAGTAGTAGTAGTAGTAGTAGTATGAGTAGTAGTAGTAGTAGTAGTAGTAGGAGGAGGAGGAGGAGGAGGAGGAGGAGGAGGAGGAGGAGGAGGAGGAGGAGTAGTAGTAGTAAGTAGTAGTAGTAGTAGTAGTAGTAGTAGTAGTAGTAGTAGTAGTAGTAGTAGTAGTAGTAGTAGTAGTAGTAGTAGGAGGAGGAGGAGGAGGAGGTGACGAGAGTGGAATGAGGTGGGATGGAGTGGAAGTGGGATGGATAGGAAGGGAGGGGGGCAGGGACAGAAGGGAAAAGGAAAGAGATGGAAGAGAGTAGATGAGGTTGGATGGAGAGTAATGGAAGGGAAAAAATAGATAGAGAATGTAAATAACAAATATCGAAAAGGAAGAGAGAGGACAAGCTGAAAGAGAGAAAAGAGAAAGGAAGAGAAGGAAGAGTGGGGAAGAAGGAGAGTATAGATAGGGTAGAAAGGAGAGTTTGGGAAGGGAAAGATTAGAGGGAGAAAATGAGGAGAGTTGTTGAGAAGGAAAGGAAAATAAATGGGGGGACAGAGGGCGAAGAGGAATTTAGGGTTGGAAGGAAATGGTTACGAGGAGAGAGTCAGTCTACTTCAGGATATTATGAGGTACTAGACCAGACGAGGAGAGGGAGAGGGGGAGTGGGCAGGACGATAGAGTGGGGTTAGAGAAAGAAAGGGTGGATGGAAAGAGAAAGAGGAAGGGGGAGAGAGAGAGAGAGAGAGAGAGAGAGAGAGAGAGAGAGAGAGAGAGAGAGAGAGAGAGAGAGGGTAGTACAATAGAAGAGAGAGATATACAGAAGAATGGGCAGGGCGTTGATAGGGTGGAAAGAGAGGTAAAGAGAGGCTTGAAAAGGGAGAGAGAGAGAGGGTAGTAGAGTATAGGAAAAGGTTTCAGAAGTATGGAGAGCAACTTAGTGGGGATTCTGAAGGGTAAAGGAGAAAGGGGAGTCTACAGTGTTATGTGGGGGATTGGAATGGGGTGGAAGTGAAGGATGGCAGCTGAAGGATTACTAGAGAAGAAGAGAAGAATGTTGGAAGGATGAAATAACATAGAAAGGATTGTAAGGGGAGGATATCAAGGGTAGGATAAGAAGAGGAGAATGACGGAAGATTGGAAAGGGTAGAATGATGACAGAGAAAGTATGGAAAGGGGAGGAAGTAAAGTGAAAGATGGGGCAGGGGAAGGATAAAATGAGAAAAATTACGAAAGGATAGAAAATGGTAGAATGATGACAGAGGGAGTATGATGGAAAGGGGAGATAGTAAAGTGAAGGATGGAGCAAAGGAAAGGATAAAAAGAAAAGGATGACAGAAGAGGTATGTATGGAAAGGGGAGAAAATAAACTGAAGGATAGAGCAGGGGAAGGAGCAATGAGAAGAATGATGGAAGGATGGAAAAGGTAGAATGATGACAGAAGAGGTATGTATGGAAAGGGGAGACAATAAAGTGAAGAATGGAGCAGGGAATGATGACACACACACACGGGGAAAGAAGGTAGGTAGGTAGGTTGGTTGGTTGGTAAAGGCAGAAGAATATAGCAAAGGAATGGAGAACGATAAGGCTGAGTGAAGAGGGTGGCGGGCTCGAAGGTGGCAAAACTTTCCCTATTGTAAAACTTGAGCCTTTTCATGGGTGTCTTGCCTCAGCCATTAATCTGAAGGGCAATCAATCTGGGACACACTTCTGCCTGCCTGCCTGCCTGCCTGGGTCGCCTACTGGAGATGCAGACTCACAAAAGCAAACAGAGAGAGTGATATTGTTTTGTTCCTATTTTTTGTATTTGGTCTTCTTGGAGAAAACTTTGAATTAGAATTGGGCGTAGATAATTATGAGGGCCGATGATAGAAGTGAGGGGCCTTTCATTTGATTAATAATATATTCCATGATCCTTGCTCGTACACACACACACACACATAAAGCAAGTCAAACGAGGTCAAGGACACACACACACACACACAACACGAGCGCAGGCAAAGCAATCGCGTTCAAAGACACGTACACACCCAAAAAAAAAAAAAACAAAAAAAAAAAAAACACACACACACACACACACACACGTTTCCACATTTGTCACAGGCACTGATGAATCTCTGTTTGCCACATTTTGTCTCTGAACCAAGTTGGGCTGAGCTGCAATGCGTGGCTGTGTGTGTGTGAGTGTGTGTGTGTGTGTGTGTGTGTAGCCTAACTGCTTGTATGTGTGTGAGTGTGCTTCTGTGTGTGTGTGTGTGTGTGTGACAAATGCCAGACCTCACGCCACAATAAAACACACTACTTCATTTGCTTATTAAATTCCGGAACGAAATTATAAGAGAGGAAAATGTTTTAAGTTGGTGCCTGCCTGTCTGCTTGAGTGCTCGTGATGAAGGTCCCTCTGCAAAACATTATTATTTTTACTTCACTGCAGAAGCATTACTTTAAAATCTAACTTACTGCATGTTCTTAGTTGATAATAATGGAATAAAACCTTTTCGTAAATTATTTTGCTCGTGTTTTCTGCGGCTTTTCTTAATTAAGGTGATAGATGATGATGATAATGATGATGATAATGGTGGTGGGTGAACAACTGGAAGGTAGAGTAGGTTAAAGGTTCATGCTGATTAATTTTAATGTGGTAAATTTTTAATCTATATATGTATTGAAATTTACGCTGTGTAGTACATTATTCTGTCAGTGATACTCAGCAACGAAGTTAATCAATACGAGGTTAATTAGTGTAATATCACCCAGAGATGAAAATAGAGTCACAGGAAGGAAACAGTAGGAGGAATTTGCCAAGAAATGGATGAAGATAATGAAGATTGAACGAAAGCAAATGTAGAGGATGAAGGGGAAATGGAAAAGGCATGAGAGAGATGGGAAAGGAAAGAGAAAATGGAAAGAAAGAATAAGAAGGAGGAGAGAGGAAATATGTGAGAAAGAGAGATGGGGAAAAAGAGCGAGGTGTATGAAACAGAACAATGAAAAATAGGGAAATACATGGTAAGAAGAGTAAGGAGATGGAGGGGAAGTGAGAAATGACACAAGGAGGAAAGGAGTGAGATGATGAAGCGTGGCTGAGAGATGAGAGGGGGAGAATGAGAGAGGAAATAAGGGTGAAAAGAGCAGCACAAAAAAAACATGAAAAAGGAAAGAGAAGGAAAGCGAGAGGGAGATGTTGGTTGAAAGATACGAGGGATATAGAACAGAGAATATGGTTCATTAGATGAAAAAGCAGAAGATATAAGAAAGGAATGAAATATAACTGATTGAAGCTATGATAGAAAACTAACGACAAATTTAATTAATGTGAGAAAGAATGAATTTAGTAAGGGTTGATTAGGCAGATAGGTAGAAGACAAAATAATGAAAGGAATAAAAGATAACTAAAGGAAGGGAAATTATAAATAACTAGGGATAAAATAAACGTGAGAAAAAAAACAATGAATTTAGTAAGGAGATGTTCATAATGGCTGTAATTTTTCACTCTTTCAAAAGTATTGAATAAATAATCACCACTGTTTGCTCCTTCTCTCCCTCCTCCTCTTCCTCCTTTGTTCCTTCTCTCCCTCCTCTTCCTCCTCCTCTTCCTCCTCCTTTTCTTCTGTTTCTTCTTATTTTTCCTTCTCCTTCTCCTCTTTCCTTATAATACCAGGTCCAATTCCTCCACTTTCCTGTATTTCCTTTCATCACTCTCCATTTCCTTCTCATAACTCTCCACATCTGTCTCCACCAACTCAACATTGTCTCTCTCTCTCTCTCTCTCTCTCTCTCTCTCTCTCTCTCTCTCTCTCCAGTTATATATTCTTTTGTCTCCTGTGTCAGATCTTTACTCTTCTCCACATCTGTCTCATCTTATTCATCTTTCTTCCTATCTTCCATCTTTCTTTCTATTTCTCCTCCACCTTCTTCTCTTTCTACAGTTTCTCCTACCTCTGTTTCCTCCAACCCTTTATTTTCCTTCCTTTCCTCCTCTTCCTCCTTCTCTTCCTCCTTCTCCTCTTCCTCTTCATCCTCTCCCTTTTCCTCCTCCTCCTCCTCCTCCTCCTCCTCCTCCTCCTCCTCCTCCTCCTCCTTCTCCTCCTCCTTTATAACAAACAAGGTGTTATTTTCTATCTGTTTTTCCAATCTAGTATCCCGGTGGGAGTGATAGGTGGGGAGGAGCCTTGTCCTTTATCTATCCTTGCCTTCAACACGTAGTCTAGATTAACGTAGCCAAACAGGTAACCTCGTAAAATGCCACTATGGGCCTCCTGTGGCCTGTACTTCCTTTGTATTCCTTTATTCCTCCTCCTTCTCCTTCTCCTCAGCAGTAAAATACCTCCTCTTCTTCCACCAGCACTCTGTCATCCTCCATCATCACCAATTCTTACTCCATCACTGATCCTCCTCTTCTCCTGGTCCCGTCCTCCCTCCCTCCCGCCACCCATCTCTCTCTCTCTCTCTCTCTCTCTCTCTCTCTCTCTCTCTCTCTCTCTCTCTCTCTTCTGTGTTCCTTCCCTCTCCCCCTCCACCTCTCTTTTCCATCACTGTTCCTCCTCTCCTCCTCTTATCTCCCTCCATCCACCCCACCTCTCTTCTCCTTTCCTCTCTCCACCTTTCCCTCTTACATCTCCTTCATTACTTTTCTTCTTTAGCGATGCCTTAGAAACGACATAGATGATGGTCTCACCTGCAAAGTATCAAAGTTCGCCGATGATACAAAAAAGGCTAAAAAAATCACCGCATCACAAGAGAAAGAAAAACTAGAGTCTGACATCGACCGCTTATTATAGTCACCTGGACAGACAAGTGACATATTCATTTTAGTGTTGACAAATGCAAAAAATGGAAGCAGCAATGACCAAGTACAAATATTCAATGAACAACGTCCAACTTCGTACCGTAAACAAGGAAAATTATCTTGGTGTTAGTATATCGAATGACCTAAGGCCGAGACATCACTGTACAGAGGTCATCAACACAACAAACGAACTAACCGGATTCATAGTCAGGAAAGTTGAGCACAAAACGGACAAAGTCAATCTTACACTATATAATATTATCCTACGCTATAAATGAACACAAACGGACAAAATCATCCCTACGTTATATATTTCTCTGGTTCGCTCGTCGCACCTCAAACACTGTGTTCAATTTTGGCCTCCTTACTACAGCAAAGATATAGATAAGCTAGAAAGAATACAACGGTGAGTAACAAAATTGATTCCACGGCTGAGAAACAAACCCTACGACAGTGGTTCTCAACCTTTTTCAGTTCATTCCCCCCTTCATGAATTCTCAACATTCATGTGGCTCCCCTGCATATTTTCCCAAATCCCACCCCGCCCCCCCCAAAAAAAAAAAAGGTTTAAATAAAATAAAAACAAAATGTTGATGAAGAGAACACTTGCTTTATTTAAGTCTTCTGCCAGGACAGAGTGATGCAAGTTTTTTTTTTTTTTTTTTTTTTTTTGTCCATGGCAAGAATTGTATAATTTGTGACAGCCTGCCATTCCCCCCCTAAATTCTTGCCATGGACCCCTTGGGGTCCATGGCACTCAGGTTGAGAACCACTGCCCTACGAGGAACGAATGAAAGAATTAATGTTATTCAGCCTCTTTAAGTGTAGATTACGAGGTGACCTAATCGAAGCTTACAAAATCATTAGAGGATTTGATAACTTAAACCCAAACTAATACTTCGATATTAACCAATCAAGAGAACCAAAAATTACATATTCAAAATTAGAGGCAAACGATATCACACACACGAGGCCCATATACATTCCATGTCAGTTCTTCCATACTACAGTGTATATTTTCCTTTTCTGCCAACTTTCCTTCACCCTTTCATTTCTTTGCATACCTATGTAAAATAAAACCCTTCTCACTTTTCACTCCCTCACAAAGATGATACAACTGTAAAAAGTTATATACAATTATAATAAGATTCTGACAAATGAGAAAAAGAGATGAAAAATAAATAGATATGAGTGAGTAATGAGTATCGTCTTAGGAAACATATAGGGTAATTTAGGAGAAAGAAAGAGAGAGAGAATAGACAGAGTGAGACGATCAAGAACAGAAAGAAGAAAGTGTAAAAAAGATAATGTGGACATATACTGAAAAGACTGAAGTGGAACATATTAACAGAAAGAGAGAGAGAGAGAGAGAGTAAAGAAAAAGACAAACTGTGGAATGGCCAGATGCTAGTGTTAAGAAATGGTGTAGTAAAAAATAATGATGATAATGATGATGACGATGATAATGAAGTTGATGATGATGAGGAGGAAGATAGTGGTGATAACAAAGTTGAAGACGATGGTGATAATGGTGATAATGATAGTGGTAGTGGTGGTGATAATGGTGATAGTGGTAGTACTGGTGGTGGTGGTGGTGGTGATAATGGTAGTAATGATAGTGGTGGTGGTGGTGATAATGGTGATAATGATAGTGGTAGTGGTGGTGGTGGTGATAATGATGATAATAATAGTGGTGGTGGTAGTGATAATGGTGATAATGATAGTGATATTGGTCGTGGTGGTGATGATGGTGCGAGTTTACAGGAGAAAACCCCTTGGAAAGTTCAGTAGGAAAGAGTTACGTAATGAATGAAGATAAAATTGGGAAAAGAACGTGACATGATGACCAATACTGGAGGAAGGGGAAGGAATTAAT
The DNA here is from genome assembly GCA_033782935.1 of Petrolisthes cinctipes. Taxonomy (NCBI): domain Eukaryota; kingdom Metazoa; phylum Arthropoda; class Malacostraca; order Decapoda; family Porcellanidae; genus Petrolisthes; species Petrolisthes cinctipes. The sequence goes on from JAWQEG010007265.1 coordinate 13,578, forward strand.
GGATACTGAATACTCTCTACCATCAAACACAGCTTATTTTTAACACTCAAGGGGTCGTTAGTCTGGAATTCTATGGTCTGGAGGGTTAGTTAGCATTGGAATCCACACATCATGATAAATTTAGTCTATTTCCAACTGTCCATTTATTTATCTTTTCATTCTCGCCTCTCTTTTTCTCTCCACTTGCTCACCGCTCCCTCATCCTTGCATCTCTCTCCGCCCCCTTCCCCTTTTCTCCTCCTCCTCCTTCCTGCAGACCTTCCATCATCGTGCCTACCCCCCTTCCTTCTCCCTCTCTCTCCCTCCCCCCTTCCTCCCTCTCTCTCTCTCCCTCCCTCCCTCCTTCCCTTCCTTCATTCCTGCCAGGCTGTTCTCATGCATCTCGCTTCTCACCATCCATCTTCCCAGCACCGAGAAGGATTTGGGACGAAGTGACCTCCTGATTACTTCATGCTCTGTCTGTGTCACACACACACACACACACACACACACACACACACACACACACACACACAGTCAGTAGCTATGTGGTGATTTGGTCAGCATGCATAGAGTATTTACGGTCACTTAAGATGGGAAGCTTGAATATTGAATGTCACTAGTATTAATTATTTTCCCTGGTGCCTTAATATTCACTCAAACTGTATGGGATGAAAATAAATATAATGTAGATATAATAGTACTGTTCGTTCCTGCCAACAAGTCAAGAAGGAATCACTATAAGGTCTGAATCCAAAGTCACGAGTCTAAAATATACCATTGCCATTCATCACTGGGGTTGTCTCTGGGGTACTGAGTTATCTCTTGCCTGCCTCTCTCTCATTCCTAGCAGCATCATCCTTTATCTCTCTCCCCCTCTCTCTCTCTCTCATACTATTCCTCTCTATCGATTTATCTATCAAAGTTTATCTCTCTTCCCCTTTCTCGCTATGCCTTATCTCTCTCCTCTTCTCTTGCCTGTCTCTCTCTCATTCCTAGCATCATCTTTTATCTCTCTCCCTCTCTCTCTTACTATTCCTTTCTATCGATTTATTTATCAAAGTTTATCTCTCTCCCCCTCTCTCTCACTATTCCTCTCTATCGATTTATCTATCTAACTTTATCTCTCTCCTCTTCTCTCACTATTCCTCTCTATCGATTTATCTATCTACCTTTATCTCTCTTCCCCTCTCTCTCACTATTCCTCTCTGTCGATATATCTATCTACCTTTATCTCTCTCCCCCTCTCTCTCACTATTCCTCTCTATCGATTTATCTATCAAACTTTATCTCTCTCCTCTTCTCTTACTATTCCTCTCTATCGATTTATCTATCTGTCTTTAGCTTTGGCTCTTTGTTTGTTTATCTCTTTGTCTATTCCTGTCTGTCTGTCAATCTATCTGTTTTCTTCCTACGTCTGTCTCAATCACTCATTTATAATTTTACTCATATTTATTTCATTTCTATCATTCTGTCTCTTTCATATATTACTCTGTTTATCTATCTATCTACCCACCTACCTACCTATCTATCTATCAATTAAAATATAATTATATCTACCTATCACTACATTTATTTCAGTGCACAATAAAGTTACTTACATCCGGACCACAAAGTCAATTATTGAGGTCAGGTCAAGACAGGTCAAGTCAGGTAGTTTGTGGAGAAAATTTAACCTTACATTACCATTACCAAAGTCATGGCCATGTCAGAAGAAGATAGGTCAGGTCAGGTCAGGTAGTGTGTAGAGATGACCTCACATTACATCATCAATACCACAAAGTCAAGGCCAAGGTCAGATAAATTGAGGTCAGGTCAGGCCAGGTCATATGGCATGGAAATATAACCTCACTCACTATATATCATCAACACCACAGAGTCAAAGCCAGGTCTGATGAAGCGAGTTCAGGTCAGGTCAGGTCAGATGTAGTAAGGTTAAGTCAAGCCAGGTCAGATGGTGTGTGTAGTGACCGACGTGAAACACAGAGCAGTCGTTAAAGTCCAGTTAGCATGTAGATGAGGGGCAGTGTGTGTGTGTGTGTGTGTGTGTGTGTGTGTGTGTGAAGTCAGTCTGCATGTCACTCAACTGGCCCATTTGTACACACACACACACAGGAAGGAAGAGAATGAAGGAGTAAGATGGAATGGAGGTGGAGGATAAGTGGAAGGGAGGGGAGAGGGGACAAAAAAAAAAAGAGGGGAAAGGAAGGGAAGGGAGTTTAACGCTGAGGGGAAGCCAGTAAAGTGGAGGATAGATAGAAGGAGGGCTAAACGAGGGGAGGAGGGAGAGGGAAAGTACATACGTAGCTGAGGGGAAGGTAATACTGTGGAAGGGAGGGGGAAAAGAGGCTAAGTAAGAGAGGGGAGAAGAGGGGAGGGTAATGGAGGGGAAGCTAGTAAAGTTGGAGGAGAGGAGAGGGGAGAATAGAATGGAGACGATAGCAGAGTTTAAAATTGTGTGTAGATGAAACCACACGTTACCACAAATGGCACCAAATTTACCACCTGTGTAATTAGAAAGAGAGAGAGAGAGAGAGAGAGAGAGAGAGAGAGAGAGAGAGAGAGAGAGAGAGAGAGAGAGAGAGAGAGAGAGAGAGAGAGAGAGAGAGAGAGAGAGAGTTACAAGGAGTTACAAGGAAAAGAAGTACCCTAGGGGACCTTACGATCCATACAAAGAGGGTACCTGTGGGTTTAGTTGCGCAAGTAGGCGACCGTCCTCGAATGTCATGTGAAACCATCAAGGAACACTCGCACAACGGCTTAAACACATAGACGGTGGTTTAAGGCTTTGTCTAATCTGGACTTGAACTGATCCACAGAGTTGCTGTTGACCACATCAGCAGGAAGCGCGTTCCAAGTACCGCAGATGCTGTATGTAAAGAACTTACCACACAGATCACGGTTGTATCGCTTTAGTTCAAGTTTGTAGCCATGATTCCTGGTTGTGCCCTCAATGAGTTGGAAAATGTCCCTGTAGTCTACATTGTCAAAGCCTCGTAGTATTTTAAACACTTCGATAAGCTGACCACGCAGTCTCCGGGTTTCCAAAGAGAACAGGTCGAGTTCTACCAACCGATCTTTATAGCTCTTGTGTCTAAGAGAGGGTATAAGTTTGGTTGCCCTGGCTTGCACTCGTTCCAATCTCGCGATATCCTTCCGGTAAGAAGGACTCCAAAACTGGACTGCATACTCCAGGTGCGGTCGGACAAGGGAATTGTACAGACAAAGTACTATCTCCTTGTTCCGGTATCCAAACTGTCGCTTTATGTACCCTAACATCCTTTGGGCTTTCTTCTCAGCCTCAATACACTGCTTTGAGAACTTGAGGTCGCTGGTGATAGTTACACCCAAGTCTTTCTCAGTATCAGTGCTTACGAGAGCATTGCCCTTAAGGTTATACTCTGTTCGGGGGTTTCTGTGGCCTATATGCATAACTTTGCATTTGTTCACGTTAAATGGCATTTGCCACGTGTCAGACCACTCCCCGATCTTCCTAAGATCTTCTTGTAAGCGGGTAGTATTTCCTTCTTTCGCGACATTCATACCAAGCTTAGTATCATCGGCGAATTTGGAAATCTTGGCAACCATGTCACCATCCACGTCATTAACATAGATGATAAACAGTAGTGGTCCCAGAACAGTACCTTGGGGAACACCGCTAGTAACGGGCACCCACTCTGAAGCCTGTCCATTCACTACCACCCGCTGCCGTCTGTCACTTAGCCAGTTCTCTATCCAATTTGCCACATTTCCGTCTATGCCCAGTGCACGCACTTTCCGAAGGAGGCGGCGGTGGGGTACCTTATCAAAGGCTTTCTGAAAGTCTAAGTAGACAACATCGACCGCTTTATCCCGATCATGCTCACTGAAAACAAAATGGAAGAATTCCACCAGATTTGTGAGGCATGACCGGTGCTGCCGGAACCCATGCTGGGAACCCCTCAGTAGCAAATTTGATTCTAAGTGTGCTGTTATTTTGTCCACCATGATGCTCTCCATGAGTTTACAGACTATCGAGGTTAAACTGATGGGTCTGTAGTTTGACGGTTGGCTAGCATCTCCCTTCTTGAAGATAGGAGTCACCTCTGCCTCACGCCAGTCTCTAGGAACGCATCCATTCTGGATTATCCTGTTGAAGACCATGCACAGGTGCCGTGATACTTCACCATGCACTTCTTTCAACACTCTAGGTAAGAACCCATCCGGACCGGGGGACTTGTTTGCTTTTAATTCGATTATTTTTCTCTCAATTTCTTCTTGGGTGAAGACCATTGACTCCAACTTCTCACTGAAGGAGTCCAAAGGTTCGGGAATGGGACCACTCTCCTCAGAGAACACTGAAGAGAAGTACTCATTTAAGAGGTTAGCATTTTCTGCATCAGAGTGCATCAATGCTCCATCCTCATTCACCAAGGGACCGATCCTGTGTCGGATTGGTTTACGGCCATTCACATAACTGAAAAACTCCTTGGGGTTCTCTTTGCAGAGTCTAGCCACACGGACCTCCTCAGCACGCTTAGCCGCCCTTATTTTGGACTTCACGTTTCGATTCAGTCTTCTATGACCGTCAAAGTCCCCAGATGCCTTCGCTCGACGATACGCAGTTCTCCTCTCCCTTAGTAGGTTACGGATTTCCCGATTAAACCACTTCGGTTGAATGAACTTCTGACCTGTTCCCTTCAGAGGAATAAAGCGCGACTGAAGTTCCATGAAGGAAGACAAGAATGACCTCCACAGATCATCAGCACTCTCTCCCTCCTCTAGTTCCATTTCAGCAACGCCTTCACGAAGACCTGCAAAGTCCGCTCTCCCCATGTCTAATTTTCTATGCACCGGGGTCACGGACTCCATATTAGGGACCTTAACTGAAAATCTTATAAGCTTGTGGTCGCTTCCACCTATTTCTTCATTTACAGAGAGGTCTTGAATGATGTCATCCTCGGAGGTGAGGACCAAGTCGAGTATGTTAGCACCTCTTGTTGGCTCCCTTACCCATTGAGTGAGGAATTCATCATTTACAAACTCCAAGAGTGGTGTGTTCTCGGCAGAGGGCTCTCTGGTTTCCCAGTCAACATGTGTGTTGAAGTCCCCCATAAGGATGCACACCCTGCCGTCCACTAGTTCACCCAGCAACTGGTATAGGTCCCTGTCCATCTCATTGAGTTGTCCAGGGGGTCTATAAAGCAGCAGGGTTCTGTATTTTGCAGTGCCTATTTCTAGGTCAACTCCAAGGAGCTCGTGGTTCGATGTGATGTTGCAGGTCATCGATTTGATGGAGTTCTTTACATACAACAGCACACCACCACCCCCTCTGTCCTCTCTATCTTTGTGGAAGAGTTGGTAGCCTGGAATCACGAATTCCCCTTCAAGATCTCTGTCTGAGGTTCTCAACCATGACTCCGTTATGGCCACCATCTCGGGTTCCTCTGTCGCAACGAGGGCCCGCAGTTCCAAAAACTTGTTTCGGATGGACCTGGCGTTGAACAATAGAACCTTCAGGGAACCCCCAACTGCAGGGCTCCCTATACTCTTCCGTTTCCCGGTTTGGTCATTGTCTTGGTAGTGCTGGGGATATCCTTCTTCAGGATCTCAGCGAATGTCTTCTCTGGGGTCACTCTAGCATAGCGACGAGGGCTCTCCTCCACGCTCGATCGAGTGCTCCTGAGACATCGTCGGACGGTGTCTTCCATTAATTTGGAAAGCACTTCTTTCCCCTTTAGTGAGAGATGTGTGCCATCCCTCTGGTAGAGGTCGTCTCTACCAAAGAGTGAGGTGTAGGGGTCCACAAAGAACACCCCCTCGGCAGTACACAAATCAGCCAGGCGCTGATTTACTGCAATGTTCTTTGACAGAGCAGTCCCTAAAGGGCCTCTCCTTGGGAGCATGCCAACAACTACCCTTCTGCGGGTTTTTGACCCACAGTCGTCTACTGCACCGAGCACATCCGAGAGGACTCCTTCGGTCATGCCTACTCTACCATTTCTCAGGTAGATGTCATTACCACTCACCATGAGTGCAATGACAGCAGATCTGGACGTTTGGATCCTCTCAGCTTCCTTTCGGAGGTCAGCATTGCCACAACCTGGCAAACAATTCACCTTCACAGAAGTGTGAAGGCGATCTGCCATTAGGGGTTCCAGCCCTCGTGCCTGGGAATCACCTACAATGTGTATATCCACAGGCCTCTCCTTGGTAGGAGCACGAGATGCCTTGTGAGGAACCCGGGAGTGTTTTGAATTCCTGCCGGGCTCGTCACTTCCTCCAGGTTGCTTCTTCTTCGTCTTCTTTTCCTTCTTCATTTTCTTTTCCTTCTTATTTGATTCCTCACTTTCCTCTAATCCCTCCTCAATTGTCTTCTTGGGTTTTTCTTCCTTCTCCATATTCCCCTCCTCTTTTCCATCACACTTTTCTGCAGTCTCTTTTCCTTCTGCAGTCTCTTCTCCCTCTTCATTGTTGCTGTTCTTCTTCTTGTTGTTCTTCTTGTTGTTGTTCTTTTTCTTGTTCTTCTTCTTCTTTACCGCCGTGGTGGAGCTCTCCGGTGAAGAAGCTCCTTGGACTGCCTTGTCTCTCACATGGCAGTCACACCTCTGCGAGTCCATTCGGAGAACTTCCTCCTTTAGGGAGTTGTTCTCCTTCGTGAGCAGTGAGATGTGCTTCATCAACCTCTCCTCGAGTTTGCAAAAGTCGCAGACACTCGAGGAGTCTAGGTCGCTCGCACTCCTCCCGCTGAAGTCCTCACACCAGCGGTACACCTTGCATGTAGTACATGTAAATTTTCTTGCTGATGGACCAGTCATCTCGCTCTAATTCAATTTCAGACCAATAATATAAAAGAAAGGGTAGTGTGATTTGGTCTCGCATAAGTCTCATCCGCCTACTTCCAGAAGGTTTTCGGTCGTTCGGCCAACAGAAACCTTATGAGCCAAGCACACCAACCCTAAGGTCTCCCCTGGGTCGGACGGCCCCAATCGTGCCGCAGCTCCCAACTGAGCAGCACAAGAGTCCTAAGTAAATGGGACTCTGATTTTTCGACAGGGGTGCTTGAAGTGTAACCGTCGTCCTACTAATCCCTACTAATCCTCCATCCGCGGCCAAACTTAAAGCAAATAGTAAAACTAAATTTCCACGACTTAATCCGAGATCTTTTACTGGCCTGGCAGCCAGCGAGGCACGAAAGCTCTCTCACCAAAGAGCAGTCGAGCCTTTAGGCACCTAAGAACGGTCACAGGGAGCTGGTCAGGCTTATTAATCTAAGAGAATACCTACGGGGGTCCTGAGGCATCTCCATTACTCGTACCCCACACGCCTGAGATCCCTTCAATCTCAGCCCTTTCGAAACCTGTGAGCGTTAAAAGGCGTTGTTTTAGGAGGTTCCAAAGCCTCCCTTCTCACACGGCATAAGGTAGCTGGTGAGGTCCTTAACAATAAAAACTTATATCGAAAGTGATGAAGGTTTTCTTTTTTTTTTTTTCTTTTTTGTTAGGACAGTTGAGAAGCAGTTGTGAAACTTAATATTAACATGAAGATTTGACAACTCTTAGTCAGGATCCTAATAACGCTACCTTTCTGGCACGGGTAACCCAACTGGACTAAATGTCCCCCAGCATAGCTAGCAAAATTCAAACAGATCACACAAGCTCTCTCACCGACGGCAAGGTGGTTGTCTCGAGAGAGAGAGAGAGAGAGAGAGAGAGAGAGAGAGAGAGAGAGAGAGAGAGAGAGAGAGAGACGAACATACAGACAGACAAATAGATTATGAAAGTGGGTGAAAGTTGAAAAAATATCTGAAGTGAAGAATAAGGGTTGGAATTCAGAGGGGAAATAAAAGCACTTAAATATGAAAGAATGGCAGTGATTTACGATTAATGGA
>JAWQEG010007266.1:0-38749 GCA_033782935.1 Petrolisthes cinctipes
TATAGGGTTGGAGAAGGATGGCGTAAGGTGGAGGAAGAGGTATGGGGGGTGGAGAAGGGTGATGTAAGGTGAGGCGACAGAGGTATGGTGTGGAGAAGAGTGATGTAAGGTGGAGAAGGGTGATGTAAGGTGGAGGCGACAGAGGTATTGGGGGTGGAGAAGGGTGATGTAAGCGTGGAGACGACAGAGGTATGGGGTGGGGGTGTGAGAAGGTGATGTAAGGTGGACGGAGGCAGATGTGGTTTCTAGAACGGGATTATTTTTACCTTCATGCAACACCTCACACACAGCAAACAGCATCATGAACATTCCCCAAGGTCTGCTGTAATTAGTTGGTTGTCTGGTGTTTCCTTCTCACCTCCCATACACCCTTTTCTGGTAGTGTTTGGTGGTGGTGGTGGTGGTGGTGGTGGTGGTGAAGTATAGTGATGGTGGTGGTGGTGGTGGTGGTGGTGAAGTATGGGTGATTGGAAGGTGGTGTTTGGAGTGGTGGTGGTAGTGGTGGGTAGTGAAGTATGGTGGTGGTGGAGTATGGGGATGGTGGTGGTGAAGTATAGTGATGGTGGTGAAGTATAGTGATGGTGGTGGTGGTGGTGGTGGTGGTGAAGTATGGGGATGGAGGTGGTGTTTGGAGTGGTGGTGGTGGTGGTCGGTAGTGAAGTATGGTGGTGGTGGAGTATGGAGATGGAGGTGGTGTGTGTGGGGTGGTGGTGGTGGTGGTAGTAATGAAGTATGGTGGTGGTGGTGTGGCTGGTGATGATGGTGGTGGTAGTGAAGTACTGGTGGTGGAGTATAGAGATGGTGGTGATGGTGGGGTGGTGGTGGTGGTGGTGGTAGTGAAGTATGGTGGTGGTGGTGGTAGGGTAGTGGTAGTACGGTAGGTGTAGTAGTGGTGGTAGTGAAGTATGGTGATGATGGTGGTAGGTAGGTAGTGAAGTATGGATGTGTAATGGTAGTGGTGTTGGTAGTCGGTAGTACGGTAGGTGGTGAGTCGTAACAAGCAGGTCGTGACCTTCTCTGGCCTTTCTGCCCCGCCCTTGTCCTTTATATTCCATCTCCTCCGTCCGTCCTTCCTCCTCCTATCCCCTTGTTTCTTGTGGCCCTCCTCTCTCTCCCTCTCCTCCACCTCCCCTTGTTCCTTGAGCCCCCCACCCCCCATCCCACCTCTCATAACATGCCTCCTCGTTTTTGCATCCCCCTCCCTCCTCACTCCTGTTTGTGTGTGTGTGTGTGTGGTGTGTGTGTGTGTGTGTGTGTGTGTGTGTGTGTGTGCCCTCTCCCCCCTGACCCCCTCTCAAATCCAACCCCCTACTGTAAAGCCCCCCTTCATCCTTTACCCTTCTCTCCTTCACCACACCCTCTTCTACCTTCTCCCATCTTTCCTCCACCTCCTTTTACCATCACCCCGTCCTTTCATCACTCCCTCTTGTACCTCCTCCATCTTCTCCCTCCACTACCCACCCCCTCCCTCCACCACTCACACGACCAATCTCAACATTTTCTGTCAGATTTTTGCTCGTCATGCCACCCATCGTCCTATCACATACCAATATCACTGAATGTCAGCCCTCCAGTGATTGAACAGATTACAGAGGAACACGAATACTGAAACATTCTTCACTGCATCAATAAGAACACCAGTCGAGTTCTATCTCACTATAGGATAAATGTGCTGAATCTCACAACTCTCCACAACTCTTTCACTGTTTATCACAATTTATTCGTGAACCAAGATAAACAATAAAGTAAAGAGAGGTTATATTTCAAGTCTAAGGTAGATACACTGATTTGTGACAACATGACCACATATTGTAGTCATATGGTGGCACCAAACGAACCTCAACATTATCTATTTTCTACACAAAGCGGATTAGACGAAGCAGGCACCTTCAAAATCAGCCTTACAAACTCTCTTACGTCACAGTGGAAAGTAACCCTGATTTCCTGTCCCTCCATCTACCTACTCCGAGCAATGGATACAGCGAGACAACATCACAGGCTCATCCACCCAATTCAAACACGTCGAGACACAAGCATAGCATCATTAAATACAAGTACAGTAGTCTACACACACCCAACTCCATCCTGCACATGTCTCCAGCCTTCACAACATCACAGACTCATCCACCCAATATAAACTAATCGAGACACAAGCATAGCATCATTAAATACATGTACAGTAAACACACCTAACTCCATCCTAACTCCAGTCTTCACTCCTAGAAAACTATAGGTCCCCAAGCCTCATTATAACAGGAGACATGAGCATCATTACCAAACTCTGCCCAGAACACAAGACACCAGGAACGCTAAAGTAAGTAATGGACTCCCTTGAAACTATAAACATCCAAGCAACGATAAAACACCAACAATACAATTACCCACAAAACCCCATCATGTATGTAGAGCTGCCCACAACCCCATGACACAAACCCTACGTAGCCATCTGTTCTCGCATCCTTACCACACAAACCACATAGCAATTTTATACACCACCTCTTATCCGACCACCTTCCCTTACTAATAATTCACACACACACACACACACACACACACACACACACACACACACACACACACACACCGACCACCTTCCCTTACTAATAATTCTCACACACACACACACATACACACACACACACACACACACACACACACACACACACACACACACACACACACACACACACACACACACACACACACACACACACACACACACACACACACACACCGACCACCTTCCCTTACTAATAATTCACACACACACACACACACACACACACACACACACACACACACACACACACACACACACACACACACACACCTTCCAAGGCCAACACTCACTACCTTTAGAACTCACACCAACTACAGACTTCAACCTCAACTTACTCCTTAAAATCACACAACTCTTAAAAACAACTTAACATATTGAAAAGAAATAATATGAGGAAAGTGGCCCACAAAAATCACCCGAAATGACCCAAACACGACTAAGCCTTACTAACTCATTCCTATGCACCATATAAACAAATAAATAATGGAAAGACTCATTCATCCTCAAGTATATAAATCATTTCCACATACATGCTGCCTCCCAACATGTTTCCGTGTCTGTAACCCAACTATCACACATGTTACACTTGGACACGGTAGACGCTAGACGACTTTAGCATGAAACGAATGACCTTCACTATTGAGAGTACTTGCAATATTATCCATAGTGTAAATCTTTCGACACAGTTCACAGATATCCCCTTTCACCGTTAAGGGGGTGCGGGAGTAGGGGACAGACAGGCTTGGGGGGTGGGGGACTTGGGGGGGGGGTTGCGGGAATAGGGGGACAGGCTTGGGGTGGGTAGAAAGCCTGTAACCTATTCCTGCACCCCCCTAACCTCCCCCCCCCCCAAGCCTGTTCCCCTATTCCCGCACCCCCCAAAAACCCACCCCCCCGACCCACCTAAAAACCCCCGCACCCCCCTAACCCCCTCCCCCCCAAGCCTGTCCCCCTTATTCCCGCACCCCCTTAAAATCAAAAGAATGGATGATATTTTTTTTTTTTTTCGCTGGTGGAGTATTGATTGAGTGTTATGGTACTGTAAGGTTCTTGTCACGCTTTTGAATTACACCCAAGGCAGCCACGATAACAAAAAAGGAAACATATTGGCTCAAATGGTTCGCATAATCCTTCTGTCTTTTAAAAAATTACAGGAATCCTAAAGAACACACACACATCCACAAGAAACGTATAAATCAGTTTTACCTCCATACAATCAGTCCAAAACCAAAGTGTTAGTTAAGGAAGTAAAGTATAAAAGAAGTATGACTATTAACTACTGTATATATTCAGTATGCGTATAGATTTGTGTTGCCTAATGAAGTGTGAATGTTATTATAGGAAGAAGTGAGAGCAAAGGTGAAGAGTAATGACGGGGCCGAACCATCAGATGTCATGTACAGTTTCCTCGTATCAGGACCTGGCCAGAAAAACACTAAGGTCTCGTGTCAGGTTTGGCCCCATAAGACAAAGACGAGTCCATCATTGTTATGTCAGACGGTAATAACACAGGGGGAGAGACCATAACGTTTACCGGTATGTCAGGCAGATGTAACACACACACACACATATAGCATATACAGTACACACACACACACATATCAGATACAGTACACACACACAGCACATACACACACACACACACACACACGCACAGATACAGTACACACACACACTCGCACAGATACATTACACACACACACAGCACATACCGTCCACAAGCACACACACACACACACACACACACACACACACACACACACACACAGACTAGCAAGGTTATGTGAGGTAGGAAAGGCATACCGTTCACAGATATATTAGGTAAGTCAGTCATAAAGAGGGCAGTGTGTTAGTATTTCATATCAGCGTTTTAAATGATAACACAAGAACCCTGAACGAAGATGTAGGGAATCTTAATAAAACCCAGTGAAAATCCACGTAGATTATATGAGGTAATAACATAACGGGAAGGTCTTTACGATTAGGGATGTTTTTCTCGTTGTATTATTGTGTAACGTATCTGCTATATATTGTTTAAGGGGGTGCGGGAGTAGGGGACAGGCTTGGGTGGGGGTTTGGGGGGGTGCGGGAATAGGGGGACAGGCTTGGGGTGGGTATAAAGCCTGTAACCTATTCCTGCACCCCCCTAACCCCTCCCCAAGCCTGTCCCCCTACTCCCGCACCCCCCAAAACCCTCCCAAGCCTGTCCCCATACTCCCGCACCCCCCAAAACCCTCCCAAGCCTGTCCCCCTACTCCCGTACTTCCCTAACCCCCCCCCCCCAAGCCTGTCCCCCCTATTCCCGCACCCCCTTAATGTGGTAAGTTATGATTTCGTCAGGGATTTGTGGAACAGATTTATTTCACGTATTTTGCTGTAGTATGATATGGGTTCCAGTGATGTGTTCGGTGACTAAAGGTGGTATAAGTGTAGTGTTGAGAAATGTAAAGCAAATGATTCCTTCAAACAATTCGAGTCAACAGGCCACCATTATTTTTGTTCGTCTGGTCCTTTTTTCATGGCATACTATGGAGGAATCAAGTCACTCCAATGTATGTATGTATGTACACCAAGAGTATACTATCCGCTGAAGATTAATGATGATGATAGTGAAGCATCGACAAATACGTACACGGAACAATACACACACAACACGGTATATACTGTTGGTGCTGTATAGGAGAATAGTATTTATGACATGGGACCAAATTTGGGTACTGGAGAAAAAACTAGTCCGTGAGACTCTTGTTAGTCGCTTTGGGTGGGTGGGAAGAGGAGGTGTGATGGGTTGAGGGGAAGGGGTGGGAAGGAGATGTGATGGGTTGAAGGGGAGGGGGTGGGAAGAGGAGGTGTGATGGGATGAAGGTGAAGGGGTGGGAAGGAGCTGTGATGGGTTGAAGGGGAGGGGGTGGGAAGGAGATGTGATGGGATGAAGGGGAGGAGGTGGACGTGGGAAGGAGATGTGATGGGTTGAGAGTGGGTGGGTGGGAAGAGGAGGTGTGATGGGATGAAGGTGAAGGGGTGGGAAGGAGATGTGATGGGTTGAAGGGGAGGGGGTGGGAAGGAGATGTGATGGGTTGAAGGTGAAGGGGTGGGAAGGAGATGTGATGGGTTGAAGGTGAGGGGGTGGGAAGGAGTTGTGATGGGTTGAGAGGGAGGGGGTGGACGTGGGAAGGAGATGTGATGGAATGAAGGGGAGGGGATGGGATGGAGCTGTGATGGGTTGAAGGGGAAGGGGTGGGAAGGAGATGTGATGGGTTGAGGGGGAGGGGGTGGACGTGGGAAGGAGATGTGATGGGTTGAGAGTGAGAGGGGGTGGGTGGGAAGGAGATGTGATGGGTTGAGAGTGAGAGTGAGGGGGTGGAAAGGAGATGTGATGGGATGAAGGTGAGGGGGTGGGTTGGAAGGAGATGTGATGGGTTGAGGGGGTCGGGGTGGGAAGGAAGGCTCTCTCAGTTAAGTGGGATGGGGATAAGGATCGTGGGAAGGAGCAAACAGGATAGAGTAACAGGGAGATGAGGGAAGGGAAGGATAAAGACGATTGATGTAGATGTGACAGGTTTTTGGAGTGGGGTCGAGAGTTGGAACAGATGAGACTAGTGGGAAGAAGCAAGGAAATAGGAGCATATAGGAGATAAAGTACTGAGGAAGAAGGGAAGAGAAGAGACGATAGATGTAGCCTAGTTGCGACTGGATTTGAGAGAGAAGTGGTGTTGGTGGAGTGGGGTCGAGTGCTGGAACAGATAAGAATAGTAGAAAGACACAAAATAATTAAATAAGTACGGGTAACAGAGATATGAAGTACAGAAAAGAAAGGATTGATGTAGATATGACTGGATGAGGAAAAGATGCTCTGCTAAGTGTTGTATTGGAAGCTAAAACCGATAAAAAGGATAACAAAGAGATGACGTACATACATACATACAAAGGAGGAAGGGAATGTAAGACAAGACAGCTACAGGCATTATTAACCAAGGTCGTGCATGTCGGCTCCCACCACAGGTCAGTTCAGTGGTTTGGCTTGTGTTGGAATGATTCTTTTTGACTTACACCATCACAGCTTATGGGAACTGTAGATGGACTTATGTTAATTGGTTTGGCTTATGTTGGAGTGATTCTTTTTGCCGTACTCCAACACAGCTTATGGGAGTTTTAGATCAGTGGTTTGGCTTGTGTTGGAATGATTCTTTTTGCCTTAAACCAACACAGCTTATGGGAACTTTAGATGGACCTATATATGTTCAGTGGATTGGCTTGTGTTGGAATGATTCTTTTTGCCTTAAACCAACACAGCTTATGGGAGCTTTAGATGGACCTATATATGGACCTATGTTCAGTGGTTTGGCTTGTGTTGGAATGATTCTTTTTGACTTAAACCAACACAGCTTATGGGAACTTTAGATGGACCTATATATGTTCAGTGGATTGGCTTGTGTTGGAATTATTTTTTTTGCCTTAAACCAACACATCTTATGGGAATTTTAGATAGACTTATGTTAATTGGTTCAGCTTGTATTGGAGTGATTCTTTTGCCTTACACCACACACTGCTAGCTATAGTGGTTCTTTTAGATGGACATAACGTTCTATTGCCGTGTATAAGTAAATGGGAAATTAGCTCTCGTAGTTACTTTAGAGTTTAGATGGTCTCGTGTTTCACTTTATCCTTCATTCATTCTTCTTTATCTCTGTTTCCTTCCTCTTTCCACTTCTTCTTCCTCCTCCTACTTTTCTTCCTCTTTCTCATCAATATATTCTTCCTCCTTCTCCTTCTCCTTCCTCCACACAACACAAACGATTTACTCTGACTTGTGGTGGCAACGGATACAATTGTGTGTTGTTTCTGACTGTCTGTATTCCTCTTCAACCCCTGCATGGTATTTCCTAACTAACCTTGTTCTATTATTCATATATGTTCAGGCTCGGTTGACGCACATGTGTTATATAATATTCCTGTTAGTCCCTCAGTGATTCAGACCCTTAATTGATGTTACTTAATTAAAGGGACCAGTGGAATTTTAGACTTACTGGAGGCTACTGATTCCTCCTAACTGTGCCACGAAACAAGCTCCTTCATTACCAGTGGTGTTTCGTGGCACTGATTGGAGGACCCGGTAATATCATGGTTTTTTTTTTAACCCATAAATATTAATCTCATAAAGTGCTGGAATGATAAGTCAGGATATATAGGAACCGTTCAGATGTCCCAGTCCTGAGCGCTTGGCAACTGTCCATCCTAGCTTGAGAATGTGTTAATATATAATTACTTGGAATAAAAAACAATGACTTGGAGCTTAAAAGAGAAGGAGGGTTGGGGGGTGATATGGCAGAGGTGAGGATTTGTGGTGGGAAAGACTGACGAGTGAAGGGCACATGGCAATACATGGAGTAGAGTAGGGGGAGGCTGGAGTAGAGTAGGGGGAGGGTGGAGTAGAGTAGAGGGAGGGTGGAGAAGAGTAGGGGGAGGGTGGAGAAGAGTAGAGGAAGGGTGGAGTAGAGAGAGGGAGGGTGGAGAAGAGTAGGGGGAGGGTGGAGTAGAGAGGGAGGGTGGAGAAGAGTAGAGGGACGGTGGAGTAGAAAGAGGGTGGAATAGAGGGAGGGTGGGTGAAGTAGAGTATATAGAGGGAGGGAGGGGTGGAAGAGGGGCAGTGTTTTGTAATTTGTCTGCCTCCACATGTGTACTGCTTTTTTTTTTCCCCAGCTTGCATCTTGAGCTGGAGGCCAGGACGTGGTAATATAATATTTCACCTTGAGTCTTGAGGTGGTTGTCTGGCGTATATACCGTAGCACAATGTATGTATATGTAACATCCACCTCATCCATCTCTCGGCTTTGGGGGGATTTTCAGATCGTGTTGGTGCCTGATTTAATTCTGGCCAAAATGCATCTATTCGCTTTTAAATAATATATGAACTAAAGGTGTGATTTAATTCGTAAGGAGGATGTGAGGAATATTATACACATAGATATCCGGCATTAAATTGGGAAAGTTAAATATGATATACACTAACTTGATGAAAACAGGTCGAGTTTAGGGTTATATCTAAGTGATGTACAGTTGGACACATGAATGAGTGGTACAGCCCAGGTGAAAGATACTTGTCCCATTTGAATAACCAGTGTCTATTATTATCAGGTACTTGCTTTTTATTACCATCCTCAATACTGACTTCTGCCCCTGATGTCTCCTATTTGGCACTAATAAGGAACTTGTCTATTATCAGGTAGGCTACTTGCTTTTTATTACCATCCTCAATAGTGACTTCTGCCCCTGGTGTCTCCTATTTGGCACTAATTAAGGAACTTGACATCGGGAGAAATTGACCATCTTTCACTTGAGCTGTACCACCCATTCATGTGTCTAACTGTACCAGTGGAGGTGAACAGAAAAGACTTGCATAAGGTCTTAACACTACAGCACCTTATCAGAAGAAAGGAGATTTAAGTATGAATGGAAAAACTCGTGAGGTGTCAACTCGGCCGGTAGATTGGTAAAGAAAAGATGAGGGTAAGGGATTATTTATTGATGAATGGGACAGGCTAAGACGGTGTGTGAGGTTTTCATTGTATTTATAATAATCATACTGAAACACAGATGATGTCAGTATGTATGAGTAATGTATAAGAGCCGCTTTACATTGTCCAACTAGCCTTTTGTATGTATATAGTTTCATATATACAGTAAACCTTGTCTGTATCTTGAAGGGGTACAATGGAGCACCTTGATTCCTCCAAAATATGCCAGGAAACAGGATCAGATTAACAATAATGATGGTGTCCTGTTGCCTAGAATAGTTTGGAGGAATAAGTTTGCTCCAGATTTACTTACTTAAACACTGTACCTCCTTCTTAAAACTGGAGACACCAATTTTTTTCAGCTGCTACGTATCGTCACCATCGCCTGTTGAAGTAAGGTCGCGGTTAAGGTGAGCCGGGGACCTGGTGAGAGGTTTAAGGGGAGTAATTCTTTTTTGGTACATTGGAGTGCCTTGATTCCTCCAAAGTATGCCAGGAAACAGAACCAGAAAAGCCAAAAAAATGGTGTTCTGTTGCTTGAAATAGTTTGGAGGATTCAGTTGCTCCAGATTTACCAACACCAAATTATCCCCCCCCCCCCCCCCTTAAGGGACTCTGTGATATAGTAAGAAAATTGAAGATAAATGAGTCCACCAAATACTGCCACGAAACACCACCTATTTGGAAGGAGCTTGTGTTGTGGCATGGGTAGGTGGAATCAGAAGCCTCCATTTTTTATACACAATCACAGAGTCCTTAAGATGGGATTGGGCCGTACAAGGAAGGAAGAAAGGAAGGAAGGAAGGAAGGAAGGAGGGATTTAAAAGAGATTGTGAGGGCATAGTGGGAAGGAAAGGAAAAAAGAGAGACTGTGGCTAAGAGAGGATGAGAATGAGCAGTATATATGTATGGGAATGCAGAATGAGAAAGTCTGAGAGGTACACGGTTGGTGGGAAGGTAACGAACGGGTCGGGTTTAGGGTTGGGGGATGAATGGATAGGTGTGTGTGTGTGTGTGTGTGTGGTTAGACGAGGAAGAGAGAAAGGTTGAGAGACTGAAAAACTGTGAAAGCATTAAAGGAAAATTTAGGCTTTGGGAGAGTACGTGAAATAAGGATTTAAACGGGTAAAACACTCTTTGTACAGTCGAGCTCGTAAATTCGCGACCACGTCCCCAAATGTTTATGTCATCTGAGCTGGTAACACTGTGTGGGGAAGGTGTCATTGTAGGTGAAAGATTGTATCATGTCCCTCTACTATGTTCCACCTACTCTTATTCCTCCCCAAATAAATGTTACCAGCTCAAATGGCATAAACATCTAAGTACGTGGTCGCGAATTTACGAGCTCGGGTGTACATTAGACCACCTTGATTCCTCCAAAGTATGTCCCGAAACAGAGCCAAATGAACTTAAATAATGGTGTCCTGTTGCCCGTATTAGTTTGGAGGAATAATTTACCCCAGATTTAAGAGTGTTGTCATTATGTGTACGATGGGGAAGGAAGGGCCGAAGGAAGGAATGAAGGAAGTTCGTACAAGACTTAAAAATTAGAGCCGATTCCACAGTGGCTTTGGTTTGTTATGATCCTCCCCAACCACACTTCTTAGTCTTAATTATTATTCAACAAACTAAGTATCCATATCCACAAAATCTGTCAGGTAGTTCCATTATTACGATAGTTTCATAGTGGAGTCATCAAATTCATCAAATAATTCACTTATGAGTTATTTACACAGTTCAGTTTCTTTCGTTATGGTGCTTGCAAACCCCTGTGGAATCTGCTCTTAATGTGTGAGTGGACGGTGGGGAGAAGAACACGGGTGAGAGTAAAGGAGGGAGAGAGAGAGAGAGTAAAGGCAGGGATTGGAGAGTTGGGAGGGAGAGAAAGAGTAAAGGCAGGGATTGGAGAGTTGGGAGGGAGAGAGAGAGTAAAGGCAGGGATTGGAGAGTTGGGAGGGAGAGAGAGAGTAAAGGCAGGGATTGGAGAGTTGGAAGGGAGAGAGAGAGTAAAGGCAGGGATTGGAGAGTTGGGAGGGAGAGAGAGAGTAAAGGCAGGGATTGGAGAGTTGAGAGGGAGAGAGAGAGTAAAGGCAGGGATTGGAGAGTTGGGAGGGAGAGAGAGAATAAAGGCAGGGATTGGAGAGTTGGGAGGGAGAGAAAGAGTAAAGGCAGAGATTGGAGAGTTGGGAGGGAGAGAGAGAGTAAAGGCAGGGATTGGAGAGTTGGGAGGGAGAGAGAGAGTAAAGGCAGGGATTGGAGAGTTGGGAGGGAGAGAGAGAGTAAAGGCAGGGATTGGAGAGTTGAGAGGGAGAGAGAGAGAGTAAAGGCAGGGATTGGAGAGTTGGGAGGGAGGGAGAGAGAGAGTAAAGGCAGGGATTGGAGAGTTGGGAGGGAGATAGAGAGTAAAGGCAGGGATTGGAGAGTTGGGAGGGAGAGAATGAGTAAAGGCAGGGGATTGGAGAGTAGGGATTGGAGAGAGAGAGTAAAGGCAGGGATTGGAGAGTTGGGAGGGAGAGAGAGAGTAAAGGCAGGCATTGGAGAGTTGAGAGGGTTCTAGTTACGTCCTGCCTGCCTGGTTCTTACACTAAAGTCTTTATAGATATGAAATAATATGAGTTCTATAGATTCTCCCATTGTGTTGAGTTTTATGGAGACACTGGGACATTCTAATAGGAACAGTATTTACGTTTGACTCTTGTATTTGTGAGGCTCTTTTCGTTCGCTCCACTCACAGTTTATTTACTAGTCTTTGGTGGGTGGTTAACATAAGGAGAACAATAAATCTTACGTGAAAAACAGGTTTGGTGAAGAGAGAGGAGGTAAATATTCACAATAGTAGGAGGCGTATACGTGAAAATGGAAGAGTGACGTCGTAGCAAACAATAACAACTCAGGTAGGTAGGTAGGCAAGTAGGTAGGTAGGTAGGTAGGTAGGTAAGTAGTAGGGAAGGTAGGTAGGTAGGTAGGAAAGTAGGTAGGTAGGTAGGTAGGTAGGTAGGTAAGTAGGGAGGTGCAGGAAGTAAGTAGGTAGGCAAGATGCATGGAATAGAGACACATTATTGTATATATATATATATCAACAAGCCTCAGTGGAAAAGACACACGTAAATGATAGAAGATAGAAAGTGTGAGTCTTGTGTTGGTTGTGAGGAGAGGATACGAGAGATGATAATTATTATGAGTAAGTGCCAGGTGTTGGTGGTGGTGGTGTGTTGCTGTTAGGACGATGATTCATAAAACAACTATACCGTGGAATCAGCTAGCTATGTATATTGTACTTACTTTTACGTTACTGAGGACTATGATGATACAATAACACACACACACACACACACACACACACACACCCACACACACACACACACACACACACACAAACACACACACACACACACACACACACACACACACACACACACACGCACGCACACACACACACACACACACACGGTAGTTGGACAGATGTGTACAGTTGCGTTCGTAAGTGTTTGGTCTCACTGTTTATAAAGTTTTCGGACACACTACATTATTATTGTGAAAATGCTAAACGGTGTTATATCGTGTTTATGCTTTGTTATATATTAATTCTAGTTCACAATATATGCAGACATATTGATAGCTAGACACACACACACACACACACACACACACACACACACACACACACACACACACACACACACACACACAGAGAGAGAGAGAGAGAGAGAGAGAGAGAGAGAGAGAGAGAGAGAGAGAGAGAGAGAGAGAGAGAGAGAGAGCAGAAACCAAACCGACAGGACAGAGAGATAAGATGGGATTTCCACACTAAAGCAAGATGGGAAATGACGACTATGGTTATGTATAGATATATATGGGACACGTGAAGAGGCAAGTATGTGTGGAAAGATAGATAGGAGAGAGGACGTGATGAAAGAGGAGGAGGAGAGGAGAGGAAAAGAGAGGGCGAACACGAGGAGAGAATGGGATGATACGAGTAAATTATATATATAACCATTCTACTTGGGTGAAGCTGATTAGTAGCGAGTATAAACATATTAAAAATGGACAAACTGTATGGGAGTAGTGAAGAAGATAAGGGGGGAAGATGGGTATAAGTGAGGGAGATGGCAGCTGATGTATAGGGTAAGGGAGAGTGCGAATTTAAGTGAGGGAGAGAGAGGGGAATCTAAGGGAGGGAGAAAGAGGAATATTGGTAAGAGACATTATTAAGGTAAGGTAGGAAGAGGAAACACAATATTACATGAGTTTGTTTAGGTGAGGGAGAATATAGATAGAAATGAGATAGTGAATTTAGTTAAAGGGGAAGTCAGGTGAGGAACTATATGGACGCATCGGTTTCCAAGAATGAAGAAAGGCCAGATTCAATCCATCAATAATAATATGGACGTTGATGATGGTAATAGTCATGCAGTCTCGAGAGGAATATTGAAACTATGGCGCTCCTTCTACCACTACCACAACTATACTACCACCACCAGTACTACCACTACTACCATCTCCATCACTCACTACCAACACCAACACTACTATTCCCACTACCAGCTGTCACACCATCCCCTTTCCATTACTACCACCACTACTACCACCACTACCACTATTACTACCACCACCACTACCACCATCTCCACTACTACCAACACCAACACTACTATCCCCACTACCAGCTGACACACCATCCCCTTTCCACCACCACCACTACTACCACCACCACCACTATCACCATCTCCACCACTACCACTATCCCCACCACCACCACTACCACTATCCCCACCACCACCACCTCTCCATCACCACCAGAGTTACGAGAAATGTGATAACCATCGGATAATCCCCGTATTTCAAGTCGCTGGGGATCGTCGCGTCTGTAAGCTCCAAAACACGACTGATCGAGATATAGGATTTGTGATATAATCTTAGATACTTATTAAATATTTGGCCTTGAGGTGATGTGGGGAAGATGTAACTGAGGTGAGGTGAGGTGATGTGATGTGACTTGTGAGGTGATGTGACTGAAGTGAGGTGATTTGACTGAGGTGAGGTGAAGTGACTGAGGTGAGATGGGGTGATGTGACTGAAGTGAGGTGATGTGACTGAGGTGAGGTGATGTGACTGGTGAGATGAGGTGATGTGACTGAGGTGAGGTGGTGAAGATGTGACTGAGGTGAGGTGGGGAAGCTATGAATGAGGTGAGGTGAGGTGAGGTGATATGACTGAGGTGAGATGGGGAAGATATGACTGAAGTGAGGTGAGGTGAGGTGATATGACTGAGGTGAGGTGAGGTGAGGTGATGTGACTGAGTTGGGGATGATTTGTTTATCTTTATGTCTGACTGTTGGTGATGACATTCAGACTGAGGGCTATATGCAAGAACATCCATAGTGTTGACGATAGATTGACACTGGTACGATGACTCCATAGATACATTACAGAGCCATCGTACCCTCACCCACCACGCCATCGTATACACCACCAATATTCTTGCATGAGGTTCTCCAAGTTTCTCTGTAATGTCTGTTTTTGTCAGAGTAAAATTTATGAAAAGTGATCATTACTTTTTTAATCCATGAGTCCTGACCCTTGACTTTATTCATTCATGATGCACGTGTTGTTGTTGTTTTGTCAATGTAACTCCTGATACCAACTGGCTTATAGATGTAACAAGGTCAAATAACAAGGGGTTTGTTTGTCTGTCTCTGTGGTGGCAAGGTCAGCCTCTTCATCTGACCTGGCCTACACACACAAGTTCAAACAGCTGCTGCATGCATGATACCTGTTTATTGTAACTTCATAAAAAATACCATGCCTTTAATTAAAAGTGATAAATGGCGATAGGTTTGTTTTTAAGGTATAACTTGTTGGCATAAATACATACTTTTAACATTCTAAAGTATCATCAATATTACAGAACATTTGGTATATTTATGATCTCAATACCCAAGTTAATCACATGTTAAAATGTATCTGGAAGGAGTAGGCTTAACGGACCCTGTGATGTAGTCAGAAAATAAATTGGAGATAAATGAGTCCACCAAATGTAGCCACGAAACACACACACTTATATGGAAGGAGCTTGTTTCGTGGCATGGTCAGGAGGAATCAGAAGCCTCCAGTTTTCATATACGATCACAGAGCCCTTAAGGGGGAAGTTTTGTGTTGGTAAATCTGGAGCAATCGAATCCTTCAAACTATTCCAAGCAACAGAACACTATTATTATTGCTCTTCTGGTCCAGTTTCCTAGCATACTTTGGAGGAATCAAGGCACTCCAATGTACCAAAAAAGAATTACAACCTTTACATGAGTTATAACATTATCGATTTAATTGCATGTCCTTGTAATCTTGACCATAATACCGGTATATACATTATGATATTGCAAACATCAACTAGCATCATTGATTATTATTTACTTACCTGGACCATCTTCACTGTTGACATAACGAGGTGATTATTAATTTATTTACTCCAGATCATCAGGGTAAATTATTTTGTCCCTTATTTACTCTAGATAATCAGGGTAACTTATTTTGACCCTTATTTTGTCCCTTATTTACTCAAGATCATCAGGGTAACTTATTTTGACCCTTATTTTGTCCCTTATTTACTTCAGATCATCAGGGTAACTTATTTTGTCCCTTATTTTGTCCCTTATTTACTCTAGATAATCAGGGTAACTTATTTTGTCCCTTATTTACTTCAGATAATCAGGGTAACTTATTTTTTTTGTCCCTTATTTTGTCCTTTATTTACTCTAGATCATCAGGGTAACTTATTTTGTCCCTTATTTTGTCCCTTATTTACTTCAGATAATCAGGGTAACTTATATTGTCCCTTATTTTTCTGTCTCTTCTGACCCTTGTTGATAACTTTCCCTGTAATGTATAACGTAATGCCTATAAGTTAATTAAATCAGTACGTATATGTGTATGAGATAGAAGATGAAGGTAGGTGTGATTAGAGTGTTACCTTTAAGGGGGTGCGGGGGGGGGGTGTTTGCGGGGTGCGGGATTTGGGGGACAGGCTTCGGGTGGGTAGAAAGCCTGTCCCCTATTCCTGCACCCCCCTTAACCCCCTCCTCCAACAAGCCTGTCCCCCTACTCCCGCACCCCCCAAACCCCTCACAAGCCCCCTAAACCCCCCCCCCCAAGCCTGTCCCCCAACTCCCGCACCTCCCACCCCCCTCAAAACCCCCCCTAACCCCCACCAAGCCTGTCCCCCTACTCCCGCACCCCCCACCCCCCTCAAAACCCCCTTAACCCCCCCCCCAAGCCTGCCCCCCTATTCCCGCACCCCCTTTATTAAAAAGAGACGCCTGGTTTAGTGGGAATGGCTGTACGTTACCGGGTTCTCCAAACACATTCACGAAACAAAACATATACCGAGGGAATTTGTTTCTTGGCATAGTTTGGAAGAATAAGTTTCCTCCGATTCGCAGACAACTATCCTGACTTGGCATTCGAATGTGTTTGTGTGTTGTGTTGTGTGTGTGTGTGTGTGTGTGTGTGTGTGTGTGTGTGTGTGTGTGTGTGTGTGTGTGTGTGTGTGTGTGAGGATATATAGGTGTCTATTTGAGTATATTCGTGTGTGTGTGTGTGTGTGTGTGTGTGTGTGTGTGTGTGTGTGTGTGTGTGTGTGTGTGTGTGAGGATATATAGGTGTCTATTTGAGTATCTTCGTGTGTGTGTGTGTGTGTGTGTGTGTGTGTATGTGTGTGTATGTGTGTGTGTGTGTGTGTGTGTGTGTATGTGTGTGTGTTTGTCTGTGTCTGTGTGTGTGTGTGTGTGTGTGTGTGTGTGTGTGTGTGTGTGTGTGTGTGTGTGTGTGTGTGTGTGTGTATGTGTGTGTGTGTGTGTGTATGTGTGTTGTTGCCTCGTCACGGAGTAAGGTGTGTGTAATCAATGAATCGCCTTCTCAGAGTATTGTAATTACTTTCCATTACTAAGATATGGATGTACCGTAACAGAGCAAATAATTATCACCGACGAAACAGAAATTGGTAATACAACATTGGGAAAAACTTGGAAAACTTGGTCTTCTGTGGAAATAGTGGAAATGATTTTTTTTTAATTGTACAGTCGATCAAAAAATCTATCGGGCCACTTCTCACGTGAAACATACATACATACATTCTGACACACAAACTGTACACTCACTCAGAAGAAGTTTTTGGGGCCACTTCTCACCTGAAACATTCATTCTGACACCTTTGACGACTGCATGCTTAAAGTGGAAAACGGTCTGAATAACACGAGCTACAGTCAGTACAGTGTTTACGTTTTGGTTATTATCGAGTCTCACAAGCCTGATAACTTTTTTGATCGGCTGTTCCTTCCATACATGTCATTACAACACAGTCCTCAGATCAGACTTTCAATGTGCATATTATTATTTGTGGGTGGATGAGAAACTTATTAGGATTGCTTAAGATCTCCTTGGTATTTCCTGACAGTGAGAAAAGAAGATTGTATTATCATGACATTAAGAATTGATAAAAGAATAATGATTAGTTGTTTTTTTTAATGATTTTTGAACCAGAAGTGTTAAAGGTTTAGACAGATTCTCTCTTCCTTCAGGCTTTTCTCCTGAAATGTGGTGGCTTCTGATTCCTCCTAAACATGCCACGAAACAAGCTCCTGCCATATAGGTGGTGTTTCGTGGCAATATTTGAAGGACTCGTGTATCTCCAATTTTCTGACTACATCACAGGGTCCCTTAAGTCTCCTCCCCTCTTCTTCCTCATAGAAACGGACGGGCACAAATTTCTCTCTTGCTTTTTTCTATATTTATGAAGTAAATGTTAATTAATTAAGTTATATGTTTTACTAATTAACCTTGTGAATATAAGTGTATGTCTAACTATTCTGTTGTCATGTTCCCAGCTCGGTTAGAATGGCTGCAAACACATATCATCATCTCTATGCAGTTGTAGTTGTCTATATTCTTACTGTCTAATTTACCATGTGATTTTGTTCGCCCCTTTACAATTCACTGAGATACATCCTTCGTCATCGTTATGTTACAGTTAGTTCGTTTGTATCACAGTTGGTGCCTGAGTAACTTTGTCGGTTCCTCTGACCATTTGATAAAAACAGTATAAGAATGTATGTTATATTCATTGCTTTCACCCAAACTGTAGCTTCAAGTTGGCCTGTATTAAATCTCAGTGTGGCCCTCTCAACAAATATGCTCTGACGAAGTAGGTAATGATATTATTGTAAAATTTCGTAAACAACACTGGTCTAGCCCTCTATTGTCTCGCATCCTCACTTACTCCTAAATTCCTTTTATATCTTTACACAGCCTCACTCCCTCTTACACACTCATTCTCCCTCCACTCACTTCCTTTCCTAGCACTCTATCCCAATCACTTTCTACTCCAACTTCCCTGATGAATATTCCATGCCTCGTACGTACTTATATCATTAGTCACACATTCCTTCACACCAATATATACCTCACACCTCATGCGTACATACATATTTGCCCAACAGCTTCCTCCTCAACCCTCCACTCTCTCCAACCTGCCACACTTACCTCCACATTTCATCTAAACCAGTATTATTTAACCAGGAAGGAGTTCTTATACCCTGAAGCAAGCAAGACCAGTTTCTTAGCAGTGTGAAGGTGCTATGAAAAAAAAAAAAAAAAAAAAAAAAAAAAAAAACGTTGGTTATCTTATGGGTGAGATATGAAGACCTGTGTCAAAATCAGCTCAACTATATATAAAAAAAATTATCATGCATTTGAGAATTAACTAATATTATCATGTAAATTATCACCCCTTGGCATCTCCTCACATCTTCTATATACTCCCCATCGTCAACAATCTTCCCCTCCACACCCACCACCACCATCACCACCACCACCACCACCACCACTACTTCTTCCATTTCCTCCACCTCCTCCTCCACCACCACCACCACCACCAGTACTTCTTCCATTTCCTCCACCTCCTCCTCCACCACCACCACAAACACCACTACTTCTTCCATTTCCTCCACCTCCTCCTCCACAACCACCACCACCAGTACTTCTTCCATTTCCTCCACCTCCTCCTCCTCCTCCTCCATCACCACCACCACTACTCCTCCACCTACACCTCCTCCTCCTCTTGCTCCACCTCCACCTCATCCTCCACCTCCTTCACCTCCTCTTGACCCTGACAATGACCTTCAGCACACCTTCTCCAGCATAATTCTAGTTTTTCATACCAACGATAATGTCCCCCTTGGTCGTCTCAGCCATCTATACTGCGAATTAAGAATCGTCTTGCTGGAATTCTGTCCCTTCATAAATTTACCGATTTTGTGGCTCATGGGAGTCGAGTTTAAGATCAGGGATTATTATGTTCTTTCTCAGAGATTAGAAACTTTAAATATAGGAAAACATTTTAGGTTTTTATATAATTAATTTAACCTCCTGTCATTGAAGCTTATGATTATCAAGTAAGTTACCTTCTTGACTGCCGTAAAACAAGTATTGCATTATAAGCTGATCTTGCCATTAATGTCATGCAGGGACGGGGAGATAGTGCCTGCAGCCCTCACGACTCTTGTCCCGAGTGTCTGTCCGCCCTCTGCTGACCATCACATTAACCTATCTATGGTCCATCCCATGACTTCATTTCATTTTCATAACGAAGGAAGAACTAACGGTGTAGGTTCCTGTGAAAACTGCAACTACAAAATTTAACTATAATATCCCTGAATGGTAGAGGATTAGTTATTGCTTCTTGTGTGTGTGTGTGTGTGTGTGTGTCTGTGTGTGTGTGTGTGTGTGTGTGTGTGTGTGTGTGTGTGTGTGTGTGTGTGTGTGTGTGTGTGTGTGTGTGTGTGTGTGTGTGTCTGTGTGTGTGTGTGTGTGTGTGTGTGTGTGTGTGTGTGTGTGTGTGTGTGTGTGCTTGCTTTTTTTTCAGTAAGTTTACACAGTAGGTGACTAATCAACAAAGCCAAACCTTCAGAGTGAAATAAATGGTCGGGAATAACAGCCGTCGGCCTTGCAACTACTGCATGGCTACTTTTTCCTACCAGGCCTTTCCACTAGAATAAATACCCAGTTTTTACGTATAGTGTCCAGTGCTAGGATCCGCTTCTTACCAGTTCTTGTCTTTCCTCGTGGTGGAGTAAACACAAGCTCATCATTTTTCTTCCCTTGGCCGTGAGGAAATCGCGTCTTGTATCGACACTATTCTTTTCTTCCCGTCAGTGCGATCAATAATTTGTGGACCAGATTCTTGGGTGTATTTCGGCCAGAACAGGTTTTCGGAGTGAGGATATATATGGCTCACCTTGAGACGCTACAGAAAGGCAGCAAACATACACCTGCTGCTTACCCAAGAAATTTATACCCACCATGCAGGCTTTGTATTATATTGAGTGTGAGGGGCGGTAAGAGGCTGCATGGCTACTAGTGCACTCGGCCGTGAAAACCTCAATAAGGGTGAAAATGGATGTGATGCGTTACACTCCTCCAGTTTTACAGCGTCACGAACACCACATATATAACAGATACATACATACAGTATATATATATATTTAGACTGAACCGTAACGAAACTGGAAATATTGTTCGTAAGTATATTATATCCTACTAACAACAGTATTACGGTGACTGGATATTTATTACAACATTATCACGGTACCTGGTTATGTATTATTACAATTTTACTGTTATCAGGTTCTAAGTTGTTATGTATTACTAAAATTTAACTGTTATCAGGTTCTAAGTTGTTTTCCAATAGTTAGTAATTACTTTACTGTGATTAGTGTTGAAGGTTTGAGTGTACTTTCTTCCCAGGAATTGTACAGTACTTCAGTCATGCCAATTTAAAAATATAATTCAACCTGACATTTAAAATATCACTGGAATATCGAGGTTTTTTTGGACATTGCTTGGATAGTGGGGACGTCGTAACGGGTTTGATTTCATAACACGAACATACTACTCACGTTTCCCCGAACTGATAATTTTTAATCCTAATTATTGAATCGTGAAATTGAATAGAATATAATGATCACTTGTACATTAAAATAATTATGAGGAAACAGAAATATTTCCGTGAACAATGGAAACAAAATTCAAAGTCCATATATATATAAAATTCCAGAGATAAAGGTGAGATTCCAGGGACAACATATATTAAAGTCCAGAGATGAAGGGACCCTGTGATGTAGTCAGAAAATTGGAGGTAAATTAGTCCTTCAAATACAGCCATGAAACACACACACCTATATGGAAGAAGCGTATTTCGTGGCATAGTCAGGAGGAATCAGAAGCCTCCAATTATTTCCATACACGATCACAGGGCCCTTAAGATGAGATCCCAGAGACTACCATTGAACTATCATTTCTTGGTGCCAGACTGTCGGACTCAACAAGCCTAGATAGAGTCCACCACCAGGGTAAGGGGAGTCGAGGGGAAATGCCTGAAACTGGAGTCATACTAATAAGGTTCGTAAGCAAGATATGTGTTGTGATGATATGTGTTATGGTGATATTATGTGTTGTGGTGATAAATTATGTGTTATGGGGATATTATGTGTTATGGTGATATGTGTTGTGGTGATATTATGTGTTGTGGTGATATATGTTATGGTGATATGTATTATGGTGATATTATGTGTTGTGGTGATATGTGTTATGGTGATATTATGTGTTATGGTGATATGTGTTATGGTGATATGTGTTATGGTGATATGTGTTGTGGTGATATGTGTTATGGTGATATGAATGAAGCCAAGTTGATGATTTTAAGATAATGTGATGATACTGTTATGAAAATTTTGTTGTGATGTGAACAGCATGAAGCCAAGTAGATGATGTTATGATATGAAGCATGAATAGAAGTTGATGTTATGATATGTGTTATGATATGAAAAACATGAGACCCAAAGTTGATGATGTTATGATATGAAAAAAGTGAAGCCAAAGTTGATAATATTATGATGATGTTATGATATGTGTTATGATATGAACAGCAAGGGACCCAAAGTTAATGATGTTATGATATGAACAGCGTGAAGCCAAAGTTGATGTTATAATATGAACAGTATCATTGAGACACAAAGTTGATGATGTTATGATATGAACAGGGTGAAGCCAGAGTTGATAATGTTTGTGTGTTTGGTTCAGGTCCTCGTTGTGTGGTCCCATAACCCTCCTTGGAACTCACAGTCAGTCACGCCTCGGGTACATAAAACTCAGCTATTATAGATCTTGCCTAAACTAGTGGTGGTGGTGGTGTTGTTGTTATCGTGTACAGTCGGCAGCATAAGTTCGCTTCATTTCCACCTGCGTATGTATTAGCTATAGTGATGTTGTAATACAATTTTAATGCAGAGATGATAGATATAGTTCTCATATGGTAAATTACGTATGTTGTTGGAATATAAACTGGTTCAGAATGCACCTATCTGGTCATGTTAGCAATATTAAGTACTGTACATGAGATGGACGCGAATATATGCTACCGGCTGTACGTGGGCTGTGTAGGGGGCCGTGGGGTGGGGATCACAACAAGCAGACCTTCTTTATTTACTATTAATTAAGGCACCCTGTGATGTAGTCAGAAAATTGGAGGTAAGCGAGTCCTTCAAATATTGCCACAATAATACAATGCAATAAGGAGGAAATGGCACCTGGTATATATTCATTACTATGGATAGAAAATAATCGACGTGATAATTTTCCTACAACTTTATTATTACCTTAAAAAAAAAAAAAAAAAAAAAAAAAAACACACACACACACACACAAAACAAAACATATATATTGACCGTGACCTCAGAAAAATCCACGACTTGAAATTACCATGACCTTTATTTTTCCTGTTTGATAAAATAATAGATGAATAATTATACCTGAAGCCCGAGTAATGCTCTTCTTATATTGAATCTATTATATGTGACTGATGATACTCCTGTTCTGTCACATAATAATAATACTAATAATAATAATAATAATAATACATACTTGTGTTCTGTTACATAGTAATAATAACAATAATAATAATAATAATAATAATAATAATAATAATAATACATACTTGTGTTCTGTCACATAATAATAATAATAATAATAATAATAATAATAATAATAATAATACATACTTGTGTTCTGTCACATAGTAATAATAATAATAATAATAATAATAATAATAATAATAATAATAATAATAATAATAATACATACTTGTGTTCTGTCACATGATAATAATAATAATAATAATAATAATAATAATAATGATAATAAAAAAAATGCATGTTTTCTCATACTTGTGTTCTGTCACATAATAATAATAATAATAATAATACATATTTTCTCATATTTATGTTCTGTCACATAATAATAATAATAATAATAATACATGTTTTCTCATACTTATGTTCTGTCACATAATATTAATAATAATAATAATAATACATGTTTTCTCATACATGTGTTGTCATTGACTCTCACTTTCACCTCCAGTAGCTCATGTCTCGATGTTAATTAAGAATGTATTATGTATTCCTCCTCAGATATGTCAGTTCATAAAGTGGTCATAATAGATGGCCACTGATTCCTCCAGACCACCCCAGGAAACAAGAGTACCTAGTCCAGTATAGGAACGAGTAAGCGTATTTGTTGTGTAGCATAGTTTGGAGGAATCAGTAGCCATCCAATTTGACCACGACGACCCCTTCAACATATTTTGATTCCGTGTTAATATCAAGGTAGAGAGAGGCGGGCTGGTGGGTGGGTCAGGTGGTCGGAGTGAAAGCCATGTAGCCAAGGCAAACATCAACTCACTTTAATAATAACATTCTGCTCTATCAGTTCCTTTTATTGCCAACTGATCCACATGCACTGCTTCCACTCACCCACTCTACTCCACCACCACTATCCATCCATCTCTACCTTTTCCAGTTCCTGTAATTTCTCCACTCACACTATCTAATCCATCCACATCAACACTACTTTCTACACCCACACCACGTGCTCCACCTACTCCACTTCACATCATAGAATAACAAATAGATAGATAGATAGATAGATAGATATAGTGTCTATTAGTGAGTTTATTACCAATGCGTGTGGAATGATACCTGGCTGTTTCTATATTTCCATCTGAATCAATTAACTCAGAATTATACCTTATAACCTCTCAGTCACTTCGTATAAATGATATGTATGTGTGCAGAACTAATTGGTACTGAAAGATCCTCATCACTCAGACACACAGAATGTCGATAATTACACCAATATAAGCACATGTAGAGACTATAGACATTCAGAGAGAGAGAGAGAGAGAGAGAGAGAGAGAGAGAGAGAGAGAGAGAGAGAGAGAGAGAGAGAGAGAGAGAGAGAGAGAGAGAGAGAGAGAGAGAAGTAAAGGCCCTCAACTTGACTGCCAGGCCTCCTAATATGGATATTTGCCTATAATTACTCTACTTTTTGTATGTCTGAGTTCGCTACTGTGGAGGAGATGGTGGGGTGTTTGGGGAGAGGGATGAGGCAGCTAAGTGGATCAAGATAAGGGATGTACTGTAGATATGCATGTAGGAAAAGAAGGAGGGAGATGGAAGATGCATGTTGGTGTATCCAGAACTCGAATTAACTGGAAATTCGTCGAGGATTTTTGAAACATGACCGAAGAAGGATGGATGTTGAAAAAAAAAAGCAAATAAACTAATGAAGTACTTTTGAATACTACAGCAGGATGAGGGAAGGATGGATGTAAATAATAATAAAAAAAAAAACTATGGTAGGATTTATGAGGACTGCAACAGGATGAGGGAAGGATGGATTTTTGATGAATGCAAATTAAGGCAGATCTTTTGACTTGTACCCTAAAATAAACTCCGCTTCCTTTTCCCATACGCTCATTTTGAACTTAAATATAATCAGTCCTCTTCTCCCCTTTACTCTGTGTGATGTTCGCTATCAGTAAAAAAAATTGTACTTCAAAATACCCTTTCAAAATCCCTTATTTGTGTAAAAAAAAAAAAAAAAAAAAAAAAAAAAAAAGTAGCGGCTTCCCATGTCCCTGTTTGTACCCCAATACACAGACCCTTCCCTTCAACGCTCCAGTAACTTGTTTGAACCCTAATGATGTGGTTCCTCTCCCTCTCCACGCCTACGGTTTGTACCATAAAAATAATCAGGTGGTCTCCTCTCCGACTGACACTCTCCACCAGCCGACAGTCCCCAACGCACCACACTACAGAAGGCATTAAAGCACGTCCAGGGTCACATTCTCCACCCACCCTAACCTATCGTAATGTTGGCCTTCCTGACCTAGGACTATGTCGCCCAGGTACCCTTCCTTGCGATGCTGAATTATGTTTACTTCTTGTATCACCTTAATCCTTCAATGCCACTTCCTGACGACCAACACCACCATCACAATCAACACCATCACAACTTCCTCACTCACCATCACCACCATCACAACTTCCTCACTCACCATCACCACCATCACAACTTCCTCACTCACACCACCATCAATCATTTACCACCAGCAACAACACCATCACAAATTAACAACACCATCACAAATTAACACCACCATCTCTCCATCACCATCAACAACAATAACCACAACAACACCACAACTTACTTTAACTCCCTCGTCCTTTACCTCATCCCAACACCTCCCCTCTCCTCCTATGACCTACGTATTCATGCTACCTGTCAATATTTTTATTATTCCTTTTCCTCTTACATTTACTTTGTGACTTCCTGTTGCACTTCCCCCGCTTCTTCTCCTTCATCCTGTACGTGTCTCTGTTGCTTCCTCTTCTCCCTCTTCCTCTTCCTCCTATACCTATGTAATATGCAAGGACAGGCAATAAATTCATCAATACACACAAAGTCAGTGCTCTGTTAGTGACTTATAGCATTAAATCTTTATATTCACACCACAATTTAGTGAAGCAATAAAGACAGGGAAAAATATATATTATGATTCTGCACAATACCAGCATAAAAATCATCTGCCCCACTTTACGTTCTGAAAATTGAGAAGTATTAACTCTGTAACGG
Source organism: Petrolisthes cinctipes (assembly GCA_033782935.1). Classification (NCBI taxonomy): domain Eukaryota; kingdom Metazoa; phylum Arthropoda; class Malacostraca; order Decapoda; family Porcellanidae; genus Petrolisthes; species Petrolisthes cinctipes. The sequence continues at coordinate 26,101 of JAWQEG010007266.1, forward strand.
TGTCTGAGTGCTTACTTATTCTCTCTCCTATACTCCCTTCCTCTTCCCCTTCTCTCCTCCCTCGCCCCCTTCCCTTCCCTCCTCTCCCTTCCTTCCCGCCCCCCTCCTTAGAGATCGACCTTGAGGGGAACATAAGGTATCTCTCTTGGGTGTCTCTGTGTTTGCTTTTGTTGTTGTGATGGTGAGTGAGTCAGTGTGTTTGTGTGTGGAGAGATGAGGTTGGTGTGTGTTTACATGAGGTTAGTGTTTGTTTAAATGAGGTTTTGTGGGATGAAATAAGGTTTGTTTATCTTTAGTGGTATGTGACAATGTCTATTTATATATATTTGTGTGTGTGTGTGTGTGTGTGTGTGTGTGTGTGTGTGTGTGTGTGTGTGTGTGTGTGTGTGTGTGTGTGTGTGTGTGTGTGTGTGTGTGTGTGTGTCATTACCACCACCATCAGTGCCAATATTTTTCACCACTCACCACCACCGTCTGTCCCTCAACACCACTACTATCATCATAATTTCCTCCACCTCTCACCCTCATTTACATCAGGCCTCGCCATATAAGGGTCTTGCTTATTACAGATTCACTTTCGATGAACCTTTATTAATACTACTACCTTTTTTGTTCAAGTCCCATATGCTTCCGCTCAATCCATCATTTCCGAGTCATTACTTCCGCTGCATTGGGTTGTCCTTCTCACGTCGTCACAGTTTTTGCCGTCCCTCTACTTCCACTACCATAGAAGAGTAAAGACACCTCCTGATAACAACTCCTCCGGGCCTCATGCAGAAGATGTACTGTATGTATGTATGTCCTGCCAGCCTCTGAGTCATCACTTACTGAGTCATCATCAGCTAATGTATATTTTTTTATAGCATGCCTGTTTCCAGTTAGTCATGCACCCAGCCTCTGTGTTTACTTGTGTTGCTGGGTGTATTCTCGGCTCTTTTCCTCCTTCTGAAATTCACTTCCTTTTATTTATCATTCCTCTGTTCCCACTCGTCCTTTCCCCATCTGGTCCCGTACACTTGTCATACCGGTACGTGACCAATTTACCGAGCGGCAGTAGAGTTTGACTAGCATCATACAAATGAGTTGCATAAGGCCTGTTTGTACACCAGAGACGTGCATCACTCATTCATCCCCATCCTCGCTTAGGTAATTCTCATCTACGTCATAATATCCTTTTGGACGGCTACCAATACTCCTCAAGTACACCAGGAAGCAGACACATGATATACACACCTCATATGTTATGATCCCACTCTTCAGCATAATAATAATCACAGACGGGTGAAGCATCAGTACTTGTAATACGATTTGTTGCATAAGAAAGTTTCCCGTGCCAGAGAAGTCCAGATGGTGTGTCACCCTTCATGTTTTGGAGTTCAATTTAATTTTTCGTAACACTCTACATTCGAATGACTGACTCCCACAAATAATAAGAGTGTTGAAGAGGGGATATAGGTAAGTGTACTGGATCAGGAAAGTATATAATGTGAGTCCTGAGTTGGAGAAGCATTAGAGATCGGAGTTGAGAAATAAATAAGACCATTCTCTTGCCAGTTGGAGTCGGATGTAAAGTCAGATGCAGACGAACTGATTCCATTCAGTTGTATGTACCTTGGAATTTTACCAAGAAACAGGTGGTTGGTCAATCACATAATATCACTCATACATATTTCATCCCTATACCTTCCTTATTTACCATCTATACCTCCCTACCCATTTTCTATATATACTTCCTGTTAGTCGGGTTCCTATACTCTACCTACACCTCATGCCTTGCCTTCCTGTTCCCAATTTCCTTCCGTTTCTGGCCCTCACAATCCCCATCCATCCTCTTTCCTTCCTGTTCCTATCCACCCCCTCCTCCACTCCTCACACTACCTACATTGTATCATTCCAGTTTTTTCTGACCATATTTTTTATGTCCTTCCTTCCACCCCCATCTCTCTCTCTCTCTCTCTCTCTCTCTCTCTCTCTCTCTCTCTCTCTCTCTCTCTCTCTCTCTCTCTCTCTCTCTCTCTCTCTCTCTCTCTCTCTCTCTCTATCTCTCTCTCTCTATCTCTATCTCTATCTCTATCTCTATCTCTATCTCTATCTCTATCTCTCTCTCTCTCTCTCTCTCTCTCTCTCTCTCTCTCTCTCTCTCTCTCTCTCTCTCTCTCTCTCTCTCTCTCTCTCTCTCTCTCTCTCTCTCTCTCTCTCTCTCTCTCTCTCTCTCTTTCTTCTTGTTCTTCTTACCATCCTTTTCGTCTTCACTTTCCTTCCTCCCTCCCTCCACACCAATTTTTTTTTTGCTTCTTATCTTCCTAATCTTGTCCCTTCATCCATCACCAGTTCGGTCCACCTTATCTAAACATCAGTACAACGCATATTCTCTCTTCACTTTAATTCCCAACCTCTCCTTTTATTTCTTTTCCTTTTTCCCTGCATTTCTATATTTTTCCTTTACATGATTTTTCCTTTCCTCAAGCACTACCTTTTTATATATTTTTTTTTTTACACTACTCATCACTACTCATTTCATCTCTTATTTCTTGCACCACCACCTCACCTCCACCCATTCCTCCACACATCCCCATCCACCTAACCTTACCTACAGCCTCCACTCCAATGATACGTGGACTCTAATGAGCACCACCTTCCTTTATACTTCTTTCTCCACACTCCCTCTTACTCTCCACTCTTCTCCACCCTCTTACTCTCCACTCTTCTCCACCTTTCTCCATACTCCCTCTTACTCTCCACTCTTCTCCACCCTCTTACTCTCCACTCTTCTCCACCTTTCTCCATATTCCCTCGTACTCTCCACTCTTCTCCACCTGTTCCAATACTCCACATACACACTACATCCCTGCGACTCTCCACCAATTTTCCACTCATACACTCTCCACACCTCCTCACGTACAGTCATGGACATAAACTTTGATACACATAGGAGTGACTGAATTAGACATGATTATAACCATTATTTTCATCATGTACTTTTTAAAGATATTATTGGTTTAGTAAGTGAGAAGCTAAGAAAAGAAATGATAAAGAAAGAAAAGGAAATAATACTATAATACTAATACTTATACTTATACTAATACTTATTATAATTAGCGATGTTAACTTTCCCTACTGTATCATTTCACCGTGTTATTATTAGACGAAATCTGTGAAATGATTACCGTCCCTCCCACTTTCCACATTATTTTTTATATATCCGTCACTGTATGATAAAACAAGGCTGACTTTATTCCAAATCTAATCTCAAAGTGTCAGGCTCATCTTTCTTCTTTCTAGTAAACCCGATGATAGGTCATAGTAAGTGACTACAAGTACCAAAATAAACTTGATTCCTGTTACATCATCCTATGGTAATTTATGTCCCTTAAGGGGGTGCGGGGATAGGGGGACAGCCTTGGGGGGGGGACGCGTTTTTTTTGGGGGGTGCGGGAGTAGGGAAACAGGCTTGGGGGGGGGTTAGGGGGGTGCAGGAATAGGGGACAGGCTTTCTACCCCACCCCAAGCCTGTCCCCCTATTCCCGCACCCCCCAAACCGCCCCCCCCCCCCAAGCCTGCCCCCTACTCCCGCACCCCCTTAAGGTGGCCATCTACCGTAGGTGAAAATTATTATTGGAGGGCTACCTACTTATTCCTCCAAACTATGCCATGGAACAGATAACTTCGGTAGGGGATCTGTTTTGTAGCATAGATTGGAGGAGTCAATAAATAGCCCAAGAATTTCCTGACATACAACGACATTATAAATAACCCTCTGTGAGAAATTAGAATGCTACGAAATCCACCAAACGTAGCCACGAAACAGAACTCCCATTACTAACATTGAGGTGATTTTTTTCCTGGTATGGTTGGGAAGATTTAGTAGCCTTCCAATTTATCAATAATAGGTTCTTCCCTCAATAAATTTAGCCAATCAACGAGGAATACAAACCCATCTCTCCGCCCTTCGTTATCTGAGCCCCCTGCAGTGTCTCATTTCACTACCTGACGACCCCCTCCCTGTCACATGTTCTATCTGTCTACTATCTAATGTCTGTCTACTGTCTGTCTCATTTCACTACCTGACGACCCCCTCCCTGTCACATGTTCTATCTGTCTACTATCTACTACTGTCTGTCTACTGTCTGTCTCATTTCACTACCTGACGACCCCCTCCCAGTCACATGTTCTATCTGTCTAATGTCTGTCTACTGTCTGTACTATCAATATGCTGTCTATGTAGATACTGTTACCATCTATCTAACCCTATCTCTCTTCACATTGCTTTCTATCTATCATATACAGTTTATATAACCGTATGCTATCTATATGTTTTTACTGTTATCTATAATTATACATTCTATCTGCTAACTATCTGTATTATCTAAAAACTCTTACTATCTATATGTCTATCTACTATCTTCATACTATTTGCTATCTCCCTGCTACCTACTATCTCCTATCATCTTGTACCACTCCCAAGTAAAATAATCAATGTATGTTTAGGGGAAAAGTATAGTGTTGGTAAATCTGGAACAACTGATTCCTCCAAACTATTCCTCCAAAGCAACAGACCACCATTATTTTCTGTTTACCTGGTCCTGTTGTCTGGCGTACTATGGAGGAATCAACTCGCTCTAATGTTCCAAAAGTGTATTATTACCCCATTAAAGGACCCTATGTGTATGGTATGGAAGAATTAAGTCTCTCTAATGTTCCAAAAGTGTATTATTACCCCATTAAAGGACCCTATGTTTATGGTATGGAAGAATTAAGTCTCTGTAATGTTCCTAAAGTGTATTATTACCCCCTTAAGGACCCTATGTGTATGGATGGGTGTTCAAATCTTTTCGTCGTGTATCCTGAATGGGAAGTTAGATGGGACGGTATAGGAATGCAGTTTTGGTACTCAAGTATAATATTATGTCCTGACTTTTTTTTATATCCTCCTCAAGGTCCTTTTCTATGGGGGGTGTTGTGGGTGGGATTTCTCAGGAAGGTCATTCTTTTCACCGGTTGTAACATTTATTTGTATTATTTTTTTATCTTTTGTCTTTATTTCTATTAGTTTTTTTTTTTTTTAGTGTTGAATTATATGGGGAGCTGTAGTGTGTGAAATCGTTTTTCGTAGAGGAATATATTTTGTGTTTATTCTTTTCTTTCATCGTTGTGTTGTGAGGACTCGCTGTTGTTAAGGTGCGTCAGAGCTTAGTGTAAATAAAATCCTTGTCCCATTCCTCTTTCAAATGTCTACTGCTGTGTTGGGCAAGCTAGAGAAGGAAAGTTAGAAGAGGGAAGTAGACACGAAGGAAATGAAACAGAGAGAAAAGGAGAAGGTCAAGCGTAAAAGGCTGGAAGGGTGGGAAACAGGGTGAGACAGGGGTGACATTGAGAGAGCGAGAGAGTGTAGAGGGGAGGGTGAATGACAATGTGTAGGAAATAAGTTCGTAAGATGAGAGGTTGTGAAACTGGATTAATATAAGGTTAGGAAGGAAGGCGGAAGGAAGGGAACACTAAAAGGGGATGGTATATGGTTTAGGAAATTCTATTGTATGTATTATTATTATTCATATACTGTTATTATATATGGCTTGACCTTATGAATTTCCCCGTGTGTGTGTGTGTGTGTGTGTGTGTGTGTGTGAGTGTGAGTGTGTGTGTGTGTGTGTGTGTGTGTGTGTGTGTGTGTGTGTGTGTGTGTGTGTGTGTGTGTGTGTGTGTGTGTCATAATGAGTGAGTAAGTGAGTGGATGAATAATTGATGACTGAATATATGAATGAGGGCGGGAATCAATGAAGGATCGAGTAGCTGAATAAATGAATGAATGCGAGAATGAGTAAGAAAAAGTGGAGAAATGAATGTATAGTAGACAGATATACAAAAGCAGGGCCACACACACACTCCCCTCACTTCCTTCCCTGTGTATGGGGTCTTTGAAGGGGGCCAGGGGGGTTCGGGGGGGGGACACTTGGAGGTACAATCACGAGCCCTAATAATTATTCAGGTGTGCTTCGAATATCTTGAGACAGTAAATAAATGCACAATAAGATCTCCATTGGTATTACTTCGTTAGTGATTTAGACTCTTCAAAGCTTCAACCAAAGCTGTATACTTATTAGTGCTCGTGATTGTACTATTATAGGGAGGAAGGATTTCTTTTCACGCCACCCATCGAAACAGGAAATGTAAACTGCAGCAGGTGGGAAGGAAATGTGGCCTTGATGACTCCTGTAGTGTGTTGTTATGTTGTTGATCAGTAAGGGAGACAGAACTTAGTATGACACAACTTTCCTTACTTGGGATCCAGTCCTGACTATACTTGATAATAGTGGTAGTGGCGTTATTACTATTATTACTATTATTATTATTATTATTATTATTATTATTGTTATTATTGTTATTATTATTATTATTTTTTTTTTTTTTTTTTTTTTCAGATGTATATATGATAGTTCCAGTAATGATTTTCTTAGGCTCTCTTGCATTGTGTAATTATAATTTAATATTAAGAACATTGTTATTGTGGTATGATTTTCTTCCATAACCAAACACGATAGCAGTGCAAGTTAAGAGTTAAATGTTTTCAACAGGCCTTCTATTCCACTAGTAAATCCATCCTTAATTGGCTGCGATTTTTTTTTCCAGCCACTGTATAATTGTAAACTATTTGTCATTTTCCTTAAGATATAAATGTTTTTCGTTCTATTATGCACTTTTCTAAAATCTAATAAATGTTGTTGTTGTTGTTGTTGTTGACGTTGGCGACTCGAAGTGATGTTGTATCCCAGAACGGTTCGTCTTCGGAGTTACGGTATCCCAGAGTTACGAAGTGTTGGGTGAGATAGATACATTTACAGTCGACATGCTAGTATTAATAATCCTGGTAGCATATATAGCGAGTGACAGATGTATTATTATTGTATTGGGGTGAATGAGAGAGGCACCACCAGCTGAGTGTGTGTTGTGTGTGGTGGACAACTCAGCAGTCAAGATAACACTAACATCAGCAGTAGCATTAACAAAACATGACATGCATCCACATCCCTGTTGGCTTGGCACACAAAATGAAGGAGGCGTGATATTGACCCACATTGCTAATATGTTAAGAGGTCTGACCTGCTCTGACCTAGGCTATGAGCTCAAGGAAATCAGTTCAACTCTCTCGCTCCATTTACTGTTTTCCTCGACACGCTTTCCTCCAGTGGGTGAGAGAGAGAGAGAGAGAGAGAGAGAGAGAGAGAGAGAGAGAGAGAGAGAGAGAGAGAGAGAGAGAGAGAGAGAGAGAGAGAGAGAGAGAGAGAGAGAGAGAGAGGAGAGAGAGAGAGAGAGAGAGAGAGAGAGAGAGAGAGAGAGAGAGAGAGAAAGAGAGAGAGAGAGAGAGAGAGAGAGAGAGAGAGAGAGAGAGTTACAAGGACAAGAGAGAGAGAGAGAGAGAGAGAGAGAGAGAGAGAGAGAGAGAGAGAGAGAGAGAGAGAGAGAGAGAGAGAGAGATAAGCCTTAAGTGTAAGTTGTGGTGCTTATTACGAATACAACTGCACCTACTTGAAAATAAATAATTGTGAATGTGTTAATGTAAGTGAAAGTTTGAATGAATTAGTGAGGGGAGTGTGGAGATGAGGACACCTATACTGTATTATTGATGGTAATGTTACTGATACAGCCCTTCCCTTCCTAGATCATTTATGTTTATTGACACTGGGGTTATTGTTTTTCTTGTCATATATAACGTAGTATTTAATAGTTTAGGTTATTAGGTATACTATGGTCACTAAAATTCTTCATAACTATAATATTCCTCTAATTCTGGCTGGCAACCACTTTTTTTTTTTTTCCTCTCATTAACTTTTTTGTAAATAAATAGTGTTGAACTCAATGTAGTGTAGTATGTAGGCCACCTTTACATGCTAAGGCAGAAGTTTGACCTTGATCGTGACCCTGTGTTCCCTCCCTATCAATGTCCAGCTTCAGCTCTCTGGCCAGATCACCTCGATGGTTTTTGCCTGAATTCTTGTTTTTAGTTGTGTATTTACAAACAACTACTGTGGGGGATATCACGTAGGCTTAGAACACGTTGGTCATTAATTTTCTCTCCTAGTTTTTAAGTTTTGTTTTTATTTACTGTGAATGGTGAAAGTTTATTGTCATTATTGTTATTATTATTGTTTTTTTTGTTTTGGCTGTTGTTTGATTGAATATCATACTGTTTTGTTTTATTTTTACTTGTTTTATTATTACTTACAATGTTCTCTGCTTTATTCCCACACTCCACTGATTGTCACTGAGACCATGCCATACAAGTTTTACTACAACCGTACAGTGGAAGCAAATAATGAAGCTACAGGGAAGTTAGATACTGAAAGATAAATATAGGTATAAGTGCCACTACATGTCCCCTCAGCCAAACCTGCAAGTCTTTAGATGTAGCGAGATAGAACTATACGGTTTTGCGACACGACATATATAATTTGCTCCTGTTAGTTAAAGGTGATGATAACTTGTATAACTAGTTAGATTTAGAGTTTAACTCGTGCATTTTTTAGCTGATTGGAATGCTGCCGACCTTATGTATAAAAATTATCTGTGTTTGTTGTTTTTTGCGATTTTAAGGTTGTTAGTTGGTCAAGTTCGTTCGGTGTGTGTGTGTGTGTGTGTGTGTGTGTGTGTGTGTGTGTGTGTGTGCCAATATCTAGCTTGAACCACCCTTCCCTCACGTGGTCTGAATCCAAGGCCTTACAGCAAAGTTTTCCACAATCCAAAAGATCCTCCAGGGAATCAGTCACTTCAAGTCGATCTGAGAATGTAATTTGTCTCGTCCACACCTGCAAAATACCTTCATCAACTTGAGAAACTATAACCTAAGAACGAGGAACGGAAGCGATTAGATACTTATTACGGTATCTCACTGTAAATCAGGCTGTCGCACCTCAGAGAGTGTCAGTTCCCTAGACAACAAAAAGGCACAACAGGTGATTAACCTTGGGTACACTGAAGATATTCCCTAGCGAAGAGCTCACCGGACTCATGTTCTCTGGTCTTCAATCTAAATGTCACCTCACTATACCGCCAGCACCACCCAGGATACAAACACTACTATAGTTTTGGCCTTTATTTTCCGGAGTGGCCTGGCTATACAGTATAATGCTTTAGCTCGTCCTCCAAGCTTAAAGTCCGAGTGGCCCTGTATAAGGAGGCCCCTAGGGGTCGTCTACTCCACACCAACCCAGTCCTCATAACTTTATTTAACGGTTCTTACCTGTAGTAGTTTTTCCAGGGATGGGACGGTGGTCTAACTACAGACTATATCCAGTTAGTGATGCTGACTGACTACCCGTTATAGGCAGGGTTATATTAAGGTTCATCGTGTTTTAGTAACTTTTCATGTTCTTGTGTTTGTAGTGGTAAATAGATGTGAAGGAAAGATTGCCTGGTTACTATAATTGCTCTACTCAGCAGCTACCGAAATGCTGTCCATCTTGAAAGTACGAGCATAGTGGATGTACTGTACTACATGTATTGGGACATTCAGAGCGTTTAGTCCTGTGTACTAATCTTGCCATTAATTTCTGAGATATACTATGGTCGTTTGAGTGTATATTCGAGTGTACAGACAGAGTATCGTATTGTATTAATAAGATGTGTACAAAGGGAATTTTTTAAATTTTTGTGTAATGGGAAAGAAATTTCGCGTTTATGTGATGGAATGTGTGTGTAAACTCTGGCCAATGTTTACGCAGCTATAAACCAGTTTGGTGTGGTGTGGTGTGGTGTGGTGTACGTGTGTCCCACGTGGTTACCTGGCAGGAACCACGTGATGATGCCTAGTTGGTCAGCCTGGGGAATCTTGCCAAGAATTCATTGCAATCCCATTATTATCCTTGTGATGAAGTGCTAGAGAAAGTTAGTTCCTTGAAACTTTCTTCTGCGTTGTCTGATCGACTGTTTGACCTAAAAGCAAATGTTATGTTACAATGTGCGATGTTCGTACCTTTCCTTTACGTAATAACATATTTGCACGTGTTATGGGATTTAAGAGCACTGTTGAGAGAAGTATTATTTTCGAGAATGACAGCACAGCTAATACGAGTCGAGCTACAGAAGGTGAAGGGGAGAGAATACTTTAGAGGAAGAAGGGTAAATGTGTGTGTGTGTGTGTGTGTGTGTGTGTGTGTGTGTGTGTGTGTGTGTGTGTGTGTGTGTGTGTGTGTGTGTGTCATTCAGACTATTGCAGCTTCTGGTGGGTTTGCTAAATCTTGCTGAACTCACTCAAAGATTAAATGGAGCACTCGATCAGGACAGTAGGAGTCCTTAATGTCAAGGTGAAAGGCGTGGCACCACAAAAAAAAAAAAAAAAAAAAAAAAAAAAAAAATCGAATTGTTGTCTTATCATTGTCTGGGACGGGTTTGTGGTTCCTAAGAGATGCCATTTGTGTGTCAGTGTTTACAATATGGTTTCAACAGTAAGCCATTCCAGCAGGTCTTCTTTGTTTAATGGACGATCAAACCTGTTTCCCCCCAAGAATGAAACTGTCAGAGAATAAAAGATAGGGAGGGCCGCCTGGGAAGAAGAGGAGTATACGGGGTTAGACCAGATTATAAAACACAGCTGTGAAGATTATCGCTGTTAGATATTGTTGTGCATTTACAGGTTTGAACGAAGTCAGAAATTACTTACTTACAAATGAAAGCTGTCGTCGGTGTAGAAGGAGGAGGGGGGTTGGGAGTCTATGAATATCATGGGTAAAGGACTGTAATAGATTTGGATTAGAATTGAGGTAATGGTTGAAGTTAGGTTAGTGAAATTAAACCCTGTAAATACGCGCTTTTGGTTTAGGTATTTGAATGAAGTAATACCCTGTTGTTAATTTATTTTTCTCCAGGAACCAGAAAATGCACAATCATTTAACGTTTGTTTATACTCGACGATAATAGTGTTTATATTTCTTCGACAGAGTATGTGGTGGTGGTGGTATGGCTACAGGTGGTCAAAACACGAGGCTATGCAATGTTTTGGTTCTTCATATCAAACACCAGTTACATCTATTTGGGATTGTTTATCTCTCCAACTTCACAATCAAAATGGCAGTATTCCCGAAAGATCAAACTTTGGCCTTCCTGAAGCGACTGAAGACTGCCGATAGATGGGGTAAGTGTTGTTATGATTGCTGTTTGTAAAAGAGTCTTACTGATGCATTTCTTTCTTCTGCTTTCCGTGGTGGGAATAGTATCGTTTTACGTCGAATTATCATCCTTGAACGTGTGATTCTTATGGCACGAAACAATCACAATATAATATACACATAATGTAAACTTTCAAGTCTTTCACCCACTAAGGCAACACAACTTTGCTAATAATTGGTAAGAGACAGACAGACAGACAGACAGACAGAGAGACAGATGAGAGAAAAATGTGTACATGTTGTGTGTGGACAATACGTGATCAAATGTCCTTTGGGAAAACCTTTATGAACGTTACCTTGAGTGTCCTGGTTTGAGAGGTTTTTGCATCCATTAAAAAAATTGGGGAGTGGTCAGAAAATTAATCGGTTGGTTACGTAATGCTACAAGTTGTAAGTAATGAAAGTTTGTATATAATGAAAATGAGGATATAATTTTTTATTGTCAATAAATTTTCCTGGTTTGATTTTTTTCGAGTGTAAATATGTAATGGTTCGGTAAATGTTTTGATGATAAACTTATATGGGTAAACTTTCTCTTTTTATGTACGGTAGTAATTTAAGGTGTTGCTCAGCTAGTTTATTTTGAACTCTGACCTCCAACACTTCCATTTCTGACCTCTTACTTTTGCTGGGCCTGGGAGCCAACCTAACGCAGCGTTTGTGACTGAAGTAAGGGTAAAATAACCTCATCAACCTTAGATGTGACCCTTTCCTTACATACAGTATATTATTTCACTATAGCTTTGATCTCTTCCTTACGATCTATCATTACGATGGTGTTGACTTTTACGACACGATGCGTCCTAACAGTGATGACTTTGACCTCCTGTGTCTGATATCTTTGACCTCTTATATATACGGTATATTTCGACAATACATATGTTATTATATTTGACCTTTTGCATTCAGTCTGCGAGGTGTCTGGGTTTGCCAAGACACACTTAGTTTGTTGTCGCTGTTCACGCTGGGTTAATGAGGCCACCTGTTGTTGTCACACCTCATATGGATCTTGGAAGGTCATGATGTTTTGTTGTTTGATTTGTGCTGTGAGTTGGAATAGACATTATGTGGGTCTTGTTGTTAGTCTAGAAAGGTTGGGGAAGCGAACTGTTTACGTCGACTGAGAACACGCCTACTCAGTACTATTTCATTACTAGAGAGACATTAAAAGTTCAGCTTATTCCCAAGACCAACAACAGTCTTATTGGTCATGCTTATTCTATCATACAAACTTATGTTCCGAGAGAGACGACCATTAGTCAAAGTGAACAAAATGGTAACAAATTTATCAGTGCCATTTTTTCAGAACATGCCTATCTCTGTACTGTAATCCCCACCATGCACCAGTATTATCTATATCAAAAATAAAACATGTATGTAGAAACTCATAGCCAAATATTTGCTGGTCTCCCAAAAAAAATCCTATTGAGTTATCCACCCCAGACCCCCTCACCCTCCAATGAATGAATGGTCAGCAACAACACATATTT